>ML781485.1:638169-650802 GCA_009831015.1 Picea engelmannii | reverse complement strand
CTGGAAACTCCCTGCATGCCCTCCTTGCGGCCTTACCTCAAACACATTAAGTGTTGAAGTCTCCTGAACCTGCGCACTCCTTCAGCAGCAGTCTATTGACGCCTTGGCTCAGAATCACAACTCTGAGACCTCGTCCAGCCTGCGCACACCCTGCACGACTCTATCTACCCAAACCAACTACTGGGTGAACGGGAATGAGAGTTCAACTGCTGAGCCTCATCAACGCACTCTATGCGGATGAATTCAACTGCACTCTATGCAGGAATCTCCTGGCTCAAACAGTGAAACGATTGAAACTCATTTCCTCACTCTCTTAGGTTTCGAGCCTGCCATGCAATCACATACGTAGCATATAGAAGAAAGGCATAAAAGGAAGCAAGTATGCAACAACATAATATCAACAACCAACAGAGAGCAAACACAACCATGAAATTGAATCAAAGACTCTTTCTATTAATTCAATCTGTACATGGGTGTTCTTCACAAGCTCTCTGCTCTACTTACTCTCGGTGATGATAATAATGCGAATGCTAATGAATATGAATTACAATAATACAAAGGAGGGTGCCTATATTCTGTTTTCCCTCACGAAAGTAAAACGGTCTAATCTAGACTTAACTATTTTATCTACCTGCATTAAATCTAATAAATGCCTCAGCTACCTAAGGACGAGAGATTATCCGCTCAAGGTCCGTTACAATATACAAGTGCGCTTCATCACATCAATGCATTAATGTTTTGGCGCAACAATATCACAATGTTTCAAAATTGGCGCTGGCGCTGCCCAGCTGTCTTTTCTGCTCCACGCGCTGGCTCGCTTGATGAGTTGTAGATGCTCATGCATCATACTCCTCGGCTCAAAAAGATTTCATGGGATCCTGCTCATGAGCTCCTGCACAGTCTGCCCATGCTTCTGTATCACGGCCTCTGTCTCCTAGCTGGCATCCTCCACTGGGTGATTCTTCCATTTCACCAGGTATTCAAAATATTGCTTTCTCCTGGTCTTCCTTCCCACTCGTTTATTCAGTATACATTCTATCTGTGGATTTTCAGCTGCTGGCATCTGCTTCTGCCACTGAACCACTGGTTCCTCAGTTCCAGTGTTTGCTTCTCTAGCCCTGTAGGGGTATAAATCTGAAATATTGAAAATCGGAGATATCCCAATGCCCTCTGGCAACTCAATTTCATATGCATTCTCACCAAATTTCTTCAAGACTCTGCACAGTCCGATCTTCTTCATTTTGAGTTTGTTATACGTTCCCACCGGGAACCTTTCTTTTCTCAAGTGCGCCAGAACCATGTCTCCAACTTCAAACTGAAGCTGCCTCGTTCTCTGATCGGCTCTGCGCTTATATTCCTGATTGGATTTCTGCAGTCGCTGCCTCACCTCTGCGTGAAGTTCCTGCATTGCCTCAACGAACTCTTCATCCCTCGCGCTGCTAGTTTCAACCTGTTCTGACTCCCTGAGCTCAGAAACTCCTCTCGGTTGTGTTCCATACAAAATTTGGAACGGGCTCTTACCTGTACTTCGGTTCACCGAATCATTGTACGCGAACTCTGCCTGTGGTAATATCTGGTCCCAACTGGTATGGTGCTCCACCACTAAGCTTCTCAACAGATCTCCCAGACTTCTGTTGACTACCTCCTTCTTCCCATCCGTCTGTGGATGATAAGCTGAACTAAATGCCAGATTAGTTCCCAGCTTCTTCCATAGCGTCCTCCAAAAATGACCTATGAACTTGGTATCCCGATCCGAGACTATGCTTCTCGACAATCCATGCAATTTGACGATTTATTTGAAGAACAAATTTGCGATGTACGTTGCATCACTGGTCTTATGACACAGTATGAAATGTGCCATCTTCGAAAGCCTATCCACCACCACAAATATGGAATCAACTCCTCGCTGAGTTCTCGATAAACCCAAAACAAAATCCATACTGATGGCTTCCCATGGCCTCTCAGGTATAGGCAACGGCTGATAGAACCCTGTGTTCTGCTTTCGTCCCTTCGCATGTTGACATATCCTGCACCTGTCAACAAAATTCTTTACATCTTCTCGCATGCCTGGCCAATAATACGATTCGCTCAGCTTGGCGAATGTTTTGTCATGTCCAAAATGACCTCCTAAGCCCCCACTATTCTTTTCCTTCACCAAATTCTCCCTCATAGAGCAATCTGGAATACACAGTTGATTGCCCCGAAACAACAATCCTTCCTGGATCATGAAATCTATCCATGGGCTCCGATCCCTGAGAACTGGATTCTCAGCTGCCTCGTATGCTTCTGCAAAATCTGCGTCACCTGCATACATATCCTTCAGATTCTCAAAACCCAATGTCTTGACTCTGAACTCCTGCAGCAATAAACATTTCCTGCTCAAAGCATCAGCTACTTTGTTAGCAGTCCCTGAAATGTGTTTGATCACAAACGTGAAATTCTGCATGTACTCTACCCATTTCGCATGCTTCTGATTCAACTTCTCCTGTTGACTCACGAACTACAATGCGTGATTATCGCTATACAAAATGAATTCCTTGGGTATCAAGTAATGCCTCCACTTCTTCAATGCCTGGATAATGGCATAGAATTCCTTGTCATAGGTGGAGTATTTCAGCTTGGCATCATCCAGCTTCTCGCTGTAATATGCAACAGGTCTGTCGTCTTGACTCAAGACCCCTCCAACAGCATATCCGTTGGAGTCACATTTCACCTGAAATGTTTTCTGAAAATCAGGCAACACTAACACCGGTTGCTCAGTTATCTTCCGCTTCAACAGATTGAAGCTCCCTTCGGCCTCTGCCGTCCAATGGAAAACCTTATGCCGCTTCTTTACCGTTTCCATCATTGCGGCGCTAATTCCACTAAAATTCTGAATGAATTTCCTATAGAAACTAGCGAGTCCATGGAAGCTCCTTACCTCAAAAACGTTCCTCGGCGATGGCCAATTCCTGATTACTTCTACCTTCTCAGGATCCATCTTCAACTCATTCGCCGAAATCACAAAACCCAAATAAACAAGTTATGTCTGCAGAAATGAGCACTTCTTTAAGTTAATCAGCAGCTTCTCCTGCTGTAACCTTCTCATCACAGTGGCTAAATGCCTCAAGTGTTCAGCCTTGGTCTTGCTGAAAATTAAAATATCATCCAGGTATACAACCACAAATTTGCCAATGAATTCCCACAGGACTTCATTCATCAGCCTCATGAAAGTGCTCGGCGCATTTGTCAAGCCAAACGGCATGACCAGCCATTCATACAAACCTTCGTTTGTTTTGAATGTTGTTTTCCATTCATCTCCCTCTCTCATCCGGATCTGATGATATCCGCTCTTGAGATCAATTTTCAAAAAGTAATTTGCCCCACTTAGGAAATCCATCAGATCGTCCATTCTCGGCAGTGGGAATCTGTATCTGATGGTGATCTTATTTATCGCCCTGGAGTCTATACACATCCTCCAGCCTCCATCCTTCTTTGGGCTCAATACTGTCGGAACAGCACATGGACTAAGACTCTCCCTGACTAGTCCTTTATCCTACAAGTCTTGTACTTTCCTTTTGACCTCCTCGTTCTCCTGAGGTGTCAATCTGTACGTTGCTTTGTTCGGAAAACTTGCCCCGGGTATGAGGTCAATGTGATGACTCACACTCCGCATCGGTGGCAACGAACGAGGTAGTTCATCCACGATGATATCAACGAACTCTCCCAGTAATTCCTGAATCTCATCTGGCAAGTCGTCCACTCTTGTACTTGTCAGGACAATTCTCGGCTTCCTGACAACAAAGAATTGTGGATCTTCATCCTTCTCCAACTCTGTGAGAAGCTCCTTCCCACTCATAAGAAGTATCGTGCTGCTTACTTCCGTCTTCACTTCTTTATCTTTTATCAGAAGCAGCTTATGGAGTCTCCCATCCTTCTCCAAGGTGTAGGTGTTCATCCTCCCATCATGAATAACATTCCTGTCATACTGCCATGGTCTACCCAACAACATGTGGCATACGTCCATGGGAATGACATCACATAGAATCTCATCATGATAATTCCCAATTTTAAATTTGACTAAGCATTGTTTAGTGACACTTACCCGGTGTCCTTTCTGTAACCACGAGACTTTATATGGACTCGGGTGCTTAGTCGTTCCTAGCTCCAGCTTTTCCACCATCTCGGTCGAAACGAGATTATCAGTGCTTCCGCTGTCAATGATGACCATGCATTTTCTATCCTTGGCTGTACAAGCCGTTCTGAACAGTCTGCTTCTTTGCACTGCACTCTCCACCTCCTTCTCAGGTGTCAAAAGAATTTTATGCATCCCAAGCGACCTTTCGTTGTCTGCATCTTCATTCTCAGCATCACGCTTCTGCGCCTCGGTGATGTGAGCATCACTTCTGTCCATTTTGCTATCTGGACAGTCAACGGCTTTATGTCCATCTTTTCCACATGTAAAACATGTGATAATTCCACCACGGCCTCTTCCTCTACCTCGGGTACGAGGAATAGTGTTGGTGTCAGCATACTCATCTCGCTGATCAGTCTGTTGCCTCCTCGGCTCAGTATATTGCTTCCTTTGTTCCATTTGTGGCTGCCTCTGCTGTGAGGTTCCACCTCTTTCCAGCTTACCCTGAGGTTTCTACCATTCCTCCTTGGGCTTCTGTGTTCTTTCTTGAGCAACTGTTTTGCCTCTTGGCTGGCTCCTGCCTCGCCCTCGCTGACCTTGCTTTTGACTCAGCTTCTCTTCGGCTTTTAGAGCCATCTGATACTCATCCTCAACTGTGCGGATGGTTAGCATGCTCAATTCATCCTGAATGTCATACCTAAGACCATTCAAGTACCTTGCCACCTTTTCATCATCACTCTCTCGGTGACCTACTCGAATGTTGAGCCTATAAAACTCCTCGGTGTACTCCTTCACCGACATCATCTTTTGTCTCAGGTTTTGCATGTGCCTGAACAGAGTGATCTGATAGTCTCTGGGGATGAACTTCGCTTTCATTTTAGCGATCATTCGATCCTAGCTCTTTATCTTTTGTTTCCCCTTGGAACGTCTATCTGCTTGCAGCTCGTCCCACCATAAAGTTGCATGTCCCTTTAGCTTGGTGACCGCATGTCTTACCTTCTTGTCCTCTTCGATATCCTCGTAATCGAAGTAGGTGTCGAGTGATCGGATCCAATCCAGCAACTCTTCTGCGTTTAGACTTCCCTCATGGACGGGAATGTCCATTTTCATCTTTGAGCTCATCCTCGAAATGGCCTTGATCAACCTCTTTGTCGAGGCATCTTCTGCTGAGACCTCTTCAGCATCATGTCCATCTTCCTCTTCCACTTCGGAGTCGCTGTACTCTCCTGCACCAGCTCCATGTCTCTGCGCAGTCTCCATCTCCTCAAGCCTGGCTCAAAGATCTCTCATTTGGCGCTCCATCTCTGCATTCCCTACCGGCCTACCCCTTCTTTGGGCATCCCTGTCCTCACGATCAAGTGACTTCCTTTCTCTTCTGGGCAGCATGGCGTCTTTCCTGCTTCTCTCTACTACCGTAGCAAAGAGAACTCCTTTCCGAGCTCTGATACCACTCTGACGCAAAGCCGACCCCCTCACGGTCCGACCCGCTCTCACCAGGATCTTCTTTCTCCTCGGTCGAAGAACACAAAGGTTCTTCTGATCCCCTCGCGGGAATCCTTCGTACCCATAGTGACTCTTCCACTCACGCGATCCCCCTTTCCTTAGTTATCGGAGGATCGGCTCTCGCGACTTCGTGAGTTCAACAATTGAATATTGACCCTCGGATCACCGAGACCCGATGCTTTCGGTCAACGCTGACCTTCTTCCGGCGTATCAGAACCTCATGCTATCGCGTCTTCGCGACTCGCGTCACTATACCCTCGGGTTACCAACCTCCGAGATCCGAAACGCCGAGATGCCGACAAACTCTTTATCTTGCCTCTCGCTTCCTCGCCACTCGCGAGCTTTACTCTCTTGTCTTTCAACTCCCGAGATCCGATGTCCCGAGATCCCTACCTCATCACTTTAATTGAGGGACCCACGACCTATGGAATTCCCTGGGACTCGCACCTCGCGATCTCCACGGCCAAACTTTTGACCTCTTCCACGCGAAGTGCCGATATGCCCAATCTCTGAGTAGAGTCGTGAACTTCGAAATTCTCCACGACGAATTCAAGTCGTCGATTCTCTTCCTCTTAAGGAATCTCTCCACCTCGAAGCTTCTCCCGGTCCGGACTTTCTTCCGTCTACACTGTAGACTTCACGTCCACTTCCCCTCCTTACGCAAATCCCTAATAAGAAGTGTCTCTCCTCGAGACCCGTACGCCAACCTGCTCGCTTCTCCTGCGACTTGTTCGCGAATGTTCTCTCCACTTCCCTTCGACCACTTCGAAGGTCTCTCTTTATTGAGCTTCGCAGCTTCTGAGATTCTTATGGAAACTCCCTGCACGCCCTCCTTGCGGCCTTACCTCAAACACATTAAGTGTTGAAGTCTCCTGACCCTGCGCACTCCTGCAGCAGCAGTCTATTGACGCCTTGGCTCAGAATCACAACTCTGAGACCTCGTCCAGCCTGCGCACACCCTGCGTGGCTCTATCTACCCAAACCAACTACTGGGTGAACGGGAATGAGAGTTCAACTGCTGAGCCTCATCAACGCACTCTATGCGGATGAATTCAACTGCACTCTATGCAGGAATCTCCTGGCTCAAATAGTGAAACGATTGAAACTCATTTCCTCACTCTCTTAGGTTTCAAACCTGCCATGCAATCACATACGCAACATATAGAAGAAAGGCATAAAAGGAAGCAAGTATGCAACAGCATAATATCAACAACCAACAGAGAGCAAACACAGCCATGAAATTGAATCAAAGACTCTTTCTATTAATTCAATCTGTACATGGGTGTTCTTCACAAGCTCTCTGCTCTACTTACTCTCGGTGATGATAATAATGAGAATGCTAATGAATATGAATTACAATAATACAAAGGAGGGTGCCTATATTCCGTTTGCCCTCACGAAAGTAAAACGGTCTAATCTAGACTTAACTATTTTATCTACCTGCATTAAATCTAATAAATGCCTCAGCTACCTAAGGACGAGAGCTTATCCACTCAAGGTCCGTTACAATATACAAGTGCGCTTCATCACATCAACGCATTAATGTTTTGGCGCAACAATATCACAATGTTTCAAAATTGGCATTGGCGCTGCCCAGCTATCTTTTCTGCTCCACGCGCTGGCTTGCTTGATGAGTTGTAGATGCTCCTGCATCAACGCACATATGTGAGGGTATTCCTCCTTTTCCCGTGCACTGGTGAGCCCTTACCCTAAAAACCCCATGTATGACCCTTCGTACAGGCCCTACCTACAAACTAGGAAATTAACAAAATGTGGGATGATAGGACAACTAACCTGTCTCTCGCTGCTCCCATATCGAGAGCCTCATGCTCCCGCAATCTTGAAATCTCCTCATAGCTATCTTGTCAACTCAACAACAGTGACAGGTACAAATGAGGTGGCATTATGGGTCCACCAGCCATATATAGACCCTTTTGCCCAACTTCCACACTCTATTATAGGACCCCAAAGCCTCCATTTTTTGATCTGTCCTCAGCCATGGGATCCTTGTCCCGCTATCTACACAGTCACATTCCCTGGGTCTCCATCTGCACTTGGCCCCGGAGGAGCATTTTTCTCACTTCACGTTCAGGTACACATGCTCACTTTCAATTTTATTAAATATCTGTTATATGGTCTTTATCATCAGATATTGTTCACATCGGGTATTTGGTTTTCATGTGCAGGTACTTGTTCCACCAGCTTACATCCCCTTCAAGTATATGTTCGAGACTTCCATGTAATTATTCCCTTTGTAAATCAATTTCATATCCCATTCACACCCTCAGACATTTACCTTTAGGGTCCTTACATCCGGCTCTACAGTACCTCTACCTCTCCCGCATTTAGGTACTATCAACCAGTAGCACTCTCCCCCACACGAGTTGTCCCATTCATAGTTCCCCTTGGCAAATTGAAACTCATGTTGAGTTCACCCCCTAGATATGGGAGTCTCTATAGTCTTATGCACTTCCAATAATGAACCTCATACTTCTTCTCATCATATTTCTAACCTTCCTAAGCGACTCCCAGGTCATATCATCTCGGTCTTATTAACTGCACCTCTGCAGTTTCATTATCACTCCATCTCATCCACCATCACCGTATGAATATTTTCCTCCATTCATTTTCCTCATACAAAAACCCATCGATGGGGCCCGCACCCTCCACTAGTTCTCTTTCACAAACTTGTGCCCTAAACAAGCCAAGCCATCTTTCACTGGGGCACCAGTTTCTGTATCTCTATACTCAAGCCAAATTATTCTTTATTTCTTTGGTAATTGTAAAAATCCTTTGTTTCCAACATATATATAGATTTTCGTCGCCATCCTTGATGGTCTTTCCTTCCTTGGAAAATCAACCCATGTCTCCCTTGGTTGGGGCATCCACTCTTTTTATTATTATTATTATTATTATTCCAAAATCATTCATGGACCCCAAGTATCCCAAGTCCATATATACATGATATCTAAGTTTTTCCACTTTGTTAGCCTCTGGCAGAGTTTAACCCCATATCTATTCGTCCCCCTGACACTAGATCCAGTTTTACGGTTACTATCAATGATCCATCGAAATTCCCCAACCAAGGGCACTCTTGAGTCTCACAACATCTTGACTTCATTCATGTTACCTGTCAGTACTTGATATCATCTATTACTCAATGTATTTCAAGAAGCCCTTTGCTTCTTAGCATCACGTCTCCCTTCTTATCGACATCAAGACAGTTTCCAGAAGGGCGACAATATGTTGACTCTCATTACCTTTTCAATCTAGAGTCTTGGATGGCACAGAGAGAATCATCATTTATTTATGATTCCGTTGACCCCCATAAGATTGAACTTAAGAAAAATCTCATGTTATGGTGGGTATTACTATGCGACTATTGTAGTTTTTTAATATCAACCGAAGACCTTTGAATTTATTAGGCCATCAATTCCTACGAGTCCTCGATGATTCTTATAGTCATCCTCGACTCACTTCAGAGGTCTTTCACCATTCAGAATTGTCATATTTCATTATCAACCACTTTTGAGGTCGCCGCAGTCATCTACATCGGCATACATGTTTAGTTACAGTCTCATATTTTCGTTTCATGACATGATCATGGGGCATGTCTGCCTCGTTTGTACACAAATTTTATTTTTTCTCCCTAGAGAAAGGTTTGGGTCCCACATTTTTCCCTCTCCCTCGAGTGGATCCCTATTGTAGTTCCTCTCTTCACTCTTCATTAAAATGACACTTTCAACAAAAGAAACATTGATGTATTTCAGATATATGTATTCTCCTAACCTCACACATGAGGGGGCATCTGTTATCACTAAAATATCGTCCACAACATTGCACACAATGGTTAATGAAAAATATCAATGCCAACAACAATTAGTCCACCTACAACACCAAAAATGTATCTATAAGGAAAACAAATATACAATTGGGGCAAAAATTGAAGTGCGCAAATTCACAAAAGGAGGTGCGCACACAGTGCGCAGCATGCGCAAGACAACACAACCCTCAAATTGCACTATGCACCAAATGTGTGACTGTTTAAAGAAAATCTACGCACTTCCATGAACAATGCATTTCTGAATATTATCGGCCCCTCAACCACTTATATTCTGACCCCCAAAGTGATTTGACACTCATATCTGAGCGAAATCTAGCTTGGAGGCTGGTCAAGGGCTAAAGAGTGCCCTAAAAGGCCCCTTGTTCACACTATGAACCAATTACATTTTTCCATGAATGGATGTTATAAATAAGAGCCATGGGTGTGATAAGAAACCAAGATCTTCAAGGTATTTTTATGTTGCAATAATTCTTCCTTGAGAATCCTCTTTTCTCTTTGAATCCTTCAAACACCATTTCAATAGGCCATTCCACTCACCTCTTAAGGGAATATGCATTGTTTTTCTTCACTATTTACCATTTCTTCCATTGTGAGAGAGAAGAGATCTCAATTAGGGAAATCGTGATCCCTCCCAAGGAGGAAGAGGGGAATCATAAGTCCTTGCCTTTCTCTATGGTTTTTTTCCTACTAATCTATTTATCCATTGGTAGCAATATGTTGGTCATTGTTTGATTTTCATGGTTCTAAGTTTCTCAAGATTTCTAACATTTATTTCTTATTTGTTTTAGTTGTATTTCTTTGTTTTCATATGTGTTTGGATTATTTTAACCACTCACAAACTTTTGTCTTGTTTAGAAGACTTATCTAAACATGCAATTGTTGTTGTTTTGCACACCCATGTGACAAAACCAACACAACAAAAATATTTCCATGTCTCTACAAAATTGCAAAAACTTAAAATTTTTGGATTTAAGTAGAAAGAATCTATCAAGGAAAGTGCTTGATTGGATTGGGAATATTTCTATGCTCTGCATACTCATTCTCAGATCAAATAATTTTGAAGGTGAGATATCGATGCAGATTCGATACCTTCAAAAACTCCAAATTATCGACTTGGTAATGAACCATTTGTGCGGTTTGATGCCACGATATCTTTCAAAATTATCAACAATGATGAATAATGATTTCACTAGGTCAAGGTCTCAGTCTATCAAGGACAGTTCCATACAGATGTAGTTCATTTGATGGAAAATGGTCACAACATGCAGTGTATTTTCACCAACCTCTGTAGTGACACTTCTCTGAATCTCTTTGGAAACAATCGTACGGGTGACATCCCAAAGAGTATTGGATATCTAAAGTGTCTGAGGATGTTGAATCTATCACATAATAATCTTACGAGATAGATTCCCCCAAGAATTCGGCAGCATGGTCGATTCAGAAGCTTTAGATATGTCAGGCAACAAGTTAGAGGGGAAAATACCTGTAGCATTTGCATATCTGAACTCGCTGGGCTTCTTAAACCTATCGAGTAATAAAATATCAGGGATGATTCCAAATGGGCGTCACTTTGACACATTTGAGGAAACTTCATTCTTGGGTAATTCGGAGCTGTGTGGGCTTCCCCTTACAAGAAACTGCAATGAACACACTTGAGAGGAGGGTGAATATTGCGACAAGGCTATGTATTGTTGGGAATCATGGGAAGTTGGGTTTGGACATGGATGGGAAATAGGATTTGGAGGTGTGATTGGAGCATTAGTTCTAAACATGCGACTCGGGAGGAACTATTTTCATCTTTCTCATAGCTTTATGGCATCTTTTGAATAATAGTGCTCGATATATGACAAGAAAATATTTATAGTGTTAGAATAATATTTGCAAGGTAAAACCGAGGGTTTCCAAATTTAATTAAGACTTTTATCAGGTATAAATTTGACTGACACACTCTTATTCGTCAAGTAATTTTTTATGACATTTTATTTTTATTTGTTGCCGTCATTTAAACATTATGTGTCATGTGTTTTTCTTTTTTCCTGTCATTTAAATATTATGTCTCATATGTGTTTTTTTTTGTTTTTATTGTAACTACAAAAGAATTTGAGGAACAACATAAAATTATTATGAAATTGCATTTAACATAACATCATCAAATTTTTTCACATGGAATACGACACCATTAAAAACATTAAAAAAAAAGTTTAACATATTACCTTGATATAACTGTTTCAATTTCAAAATCACCAAATAAGAGGTTCCAACTTTTTTCTATGCCTCAATTCCGCATACATCCAATCATTATACAAAAACAATCAACCAATCACTAAGTAGTATGCATGCAATCATGCCAAGATAGCTATAGCCTTCGAGAAAAGGAAAAAAGTAGTTACAAATGGTTGTTGTAAAAATAATAATAAAAGTTATGGATTACAAAATTTGAAATAAGTATCCTTATTAATACATGAATTAATAAATATTACTAGATTATTTGGGATTTGGTTTTCTAAATAGCAACTACTAATGTTTTATAAAATGAAATAAATTAGAGCTTGTGAGAGGTCGGTGACACCCATGTTTATCGTTATTGTCAAGATTCAAAGAGACATTCAAAACACAAGAAGAAAGGTATTGAAATGTGGATTCTCAAAATCCAAATATAATGAGAAAATAAGTGTGCAAGAAGGTGTTTTCTAGCTTCATCCAAACAAAGACAAATTCCATCAGTGCAATTGCAATTTAATATTAATGAGTCCTATCTCTTTGGGTAGTTGCATGTAGGTTTTGGGCAGTGTTTCTGAATCCTTGATCTTTTCTTCCCTCTCAACCTTGATTACCTTTGTTATAATATTTGTAACTTATGCAATGTGCTATGCATATAACTTGTAATTTGCAACCTCCATCTTCTATAGAATTTGTAACGTATACTATGCATGAGATTTGTTATAGAATTTATAACTTGTATTATTTATGCTTTACACAAAAATCATCATTCAAATTTAGGAAATTGTTATTATATATATAATAATAATAATAATAATAATAATAATCTATTTTAAGGTAACCCTACCCCCCTCTGGATTTGAACTTGTGACCTCTTAAGAGGAAACACATGGTCTTAACGATTAAATCCACTCAGGCTATATATATATATATATATATATATATATATATA
>ML781485.1:619978-631203 GCA_009831015.1 Picea engelmannii | reverse complement strand
TTGTTAATATTTTATTACTTTATTAATATTTTAATAATTTATCAATATATAAAAAATGTTTTATTGTATTAATATCTTAATATAATAATATAATACATTAATGTATTTAATTAATATATAAATAATTTTTTATTGTATCAATTTTTTCATATAATAATATAATACATTAATGTATTATGATTGTGTTTTTACTTTATTCAAATTTTATTATTATTGTAAATACATGTAATGCTTTATTATAATAAATACATAAATATATTATAATGTTTTATTTTATTATAATAAATACATGTAATGATTTATTATTATTATTAACTTTATTAATATTTTTGTTATTTACTATTTTATTTTTGCTAAATTTATCTATAATCTATAAATTAATTTTTTTTAATTAAATGATAATTTGTTATTATTTAATAATTATAAATAAATAATTATTAAATTTTTATTATTAAATTTTTATTATTAATTATTATTATTTAATTCTTTTTAATAATTTATTAATAAAATTATTACATATATTTATTATTATTTTTTTTAATAAATTATTTAATTAATAATAATACTAACTAAAAAATTAATAATTTTATTTTAAATAATAATTTAGTAATTACTACCCCGGATGAGGTGACACACAGTCAAGGTGAGGCACGTGGAGGCGAAGTGGGAGAGGCCATTTATAATGGTTCTCACCGCACAATCAACAATTTATGAAGCACACTATCTCCGTCGGACTCTGTTCTCCGATGGGGCCTTGCACTAGCGATGACAGGCCAGTTAGCCAGAGCATTCAGCTCTTGGATTTAATGGTTGTAACTACAATTTATGCCTCTGCCCGCCTTACTTGAAGTTTTAGGGTGCGTTCGAAGCCTCCCGAGGAGTGGGGTAGCAGTAGTGTTCTCGGCATCTTGGCTTTGATTCTTTCTCTTGCCATGCCGATGGTGAGAGGGAAGCCCCACAGGGGAGCCAACCAGTATGCAGCTGACTCCATAAGGAAGAGACACCAGAAATTTGAGCGGATTGTGACCATAGCCAAGCAGAGGAAACGTCGGGTGATTACGGGAGCAAGCTCGCCCCCCAGAACCTTTGTAGAAGAAGATCCGGGCATGGAGCTCCCATCGGATTTTTCAGAGAGCAAGATGTTTATTGTCCCAGACAACTGGAACCCCTCGACATGTATTGTTTATTTAGAAGCACTGCTCCGCTCAAAAAACACCCCAGACCCCTGCGCAACATACAACAAAGAGACCACCACTTGTTTGGTCGAGGAGGAACCATCAGAAGTTACCACAGAATTGCAGCCAAACAAGGAGCCGCTGGGACGATGGGACAAGGACGACAAGCCACATACACCGCCCTCACCACCTCTCCTGCACCCATAGCATCTGCAGTTGATATTTGAAGTTTGAATCTTGGTCGATGATCAGATCTTCCAAGCAGTCTGAATTAGCCAACGCCTGGACATGCTCTATGCGGCCTATTCCAACGCCACTCCTCGACGCCAATTCCCAACTTGTGCTCAGCCGTATGTCATCCCAGCCAGCTATGGAAAAGCGAAGGGCGCCCATGAGGACTCCGGGGAATAGGTCATTCTGTTTTGCATGATTTCCAAATTGTTTTTTGTAGTCGTTTACCAAAGATGTAGCTCTTTAGTTGATAGCATGATTAGCATTAGAATAGACCTCACTGGAATACTGTTAATCATGGATACATACCCTGGCTTCCTACGGGTAGGGTGGTGCAATGAACTCTTTGATTTTGTAGGGTACCGTGGGAAAGCCAGTTGTCCTGGTTTCCTACATAGGCACGACAGCTGGCACCTGTGTGTCATGTGTACTCTTTTTCTGAAGTTATAATATAATAGGATCCGCCTTTTTATTTAAAAAATAAAATAAAAATTTAGTAATTACTAAATAATATTTAATTATTACATTTAAAATGTATAAATGTGTTTATGGTTGTGGCCATGCATGCCGGTCGTCAACTAGCAACAACCACATTAAGTAAAAAGTGGTTGATATACGTCAATCGACGGCATTAATTAAAAAAAGTGGAAAATGGTGCCGATCGGAGTATATCAATCACTTTTTACTTAATGTGGTTGTTGCTAGTCTAGCTATTTTGGATTAATTTAGATAATTATTAATATTTTTCTGTAATGTAACCTCGGGGTGATATCCCTAAGTGTTTTTTTACATGTTTCCTCTGGTTTTTTTCGTTACGGCATCCACAGAAAACCAAACGCTGTAATAGAAAGAGGCAGAAAATACTACGAAAAATGTGGTAGGGAAGTGTGCCTCCACGGAAACAAAACTCAAATTAATAGGAGGGAAAGCATAGGGAAAAATTAAACGGTTTCTCACTGCATATTTTAAGTTTGATTAATCAAATTTACTTAAAAAAAAAAAATTTGTTAATTGTCATAGAAATTGTTCAAATGGTAATATTGTTTAAGAAGGGTCGATCACTTGAGAATCATCTTATCACATCTAACATAACCTAAAAAAAAGTGCCAAATTTCCGTATGACTTCATTTTTGCAGCAATGTTTAACATATTGTAAATAAGATCGCACTATTCCATTTTTTTTTCATCAATTTTTTTTGGGGTGTGGAATAAATTCATGGTTAGAGTTAGAAAAAACATTGTATTGGTTGTAGCGCATAACATTAAATTTTTAAGTCACATATAATTTTATCAGCTACGTTTAATATGTCAAATAGTTTCACGGTTTCCAAGAACCTTTTATTGTTTGTCTTCAGTCCATCTTTCTCTTTTTCTATGCAATGGCATAAGACTTTCTCACCCCATCACATAGAATGCTAGGGATTTAAGGTCCTATCTTAAGGCCCAAACACTCATTTATTATTAGTTTATTAGTTATGATTAAGTCGGCTTAGTAGTAGGTTACATCATGTTCACTTTATCTCATATGTATAAGCATGCCATATTGTCTTTTGAATTAGATATATTGTAAAATGAGGTTTCTCCCTTGAAGTTGAATATATTCATTGACCTTTTATCATTTTTAAGGCATTGAATCATATCGTTTGGTATCAAGAGAATCCATCATAGGGTTTTATTGCTTTAAGCGAATCTTGACGTTTTCACTATAATTTTTTTCGAGGCCGACAAAATTTGGAGGTTAAACAGAGGACATATCAAACTACCTTTGGTAAAAATTTTAGGTTTTGGGTTGTTATGGTTTCAAAAATATATCCTATGCAATATAGGGTTTTTTAACTCATCCTAAATTCAATTTCAAATGAGTCATCTTGGGATTTTCGCTATGAATTTTTTCTTGGAAATTTGTGGAGACTAAGGATACATGTCATAGTATAGGTGGACTCAATTTAATTTTTTGTTTTTACTATACTTTGCAAGATATAGTCCATGGAAGACAAGGTTTATGACTAATCCTTAAATCATATATTTTGACATTTTTGCTGTAATTTTTTTCAATGAAGTTTTAGACTCTAAAATTTTCATGATTCTAAGTTGATAGAGTGAAGTACATGTGAAGATATTTTCAAATTTTGAATCATAATATTTTTTCATGTGAAAGTTTTTTCAAATTTTGAATCATAATATTTTTTCATGAATTGGGTTTTTTTCACAAATTTTTTCCAGTGATTTTAAGAGATTTTCCCATGGTTAACAAGCTCATTTAAAAAGAAACTTATAGACATGCTCTTGATTCTTTAAATAATACAGGATCTTTCATTCAACAAGTATAACTATAGTTAGGGAAGAATACAAAAAATAAATGGACATAGTTTCACGTGGTTAGAAACACATTGTTTCACTGGTTGGAAAAAGATTGTTTCAACTGGTTGGAAACTACTGTAACCCCTGTTGGTAACCCTTCCTGTAGTATTTCATTAGATATGTAGACATAATCTCACTTCCACGTACCTTTGGGTATATAGGAAGCCACCTAGGTATACCTGAAATCAACCTTAGATTTACGCTATTTGGTTGTCTTGTTGCTATAGTAAACTGAGAACAACACTCGGGGAGACTACTCTTTAGTACATAGGTATTCTTCTAGTATGACTAAGGGCATGATGGATCATGACATAAAGCCAATGGAGAATACTCAGTATAACATAAAATGTTGGGTTACCGTTTTTACAACTATTTCCAAAATAAACAACACAACTTCATACCAAAATATACAAATTTAAAATTTTCCAGTTCTAATGATTGTTTAACACATAGAATATTCAAGAATGCAAAGGGATTTCCCACCTCCAATCAAAATCATAAAAAATTTCAATATCTCCTGGATCTTATTTAATATAGTCGATCATTAATTATTCAAACCACAAATTAAGCATATTAACATTATAAAATTTGACAACTTAGGTGGTCTTATATAAGATCTATGTTGCATTGGTTTTTGGGACAAGACTAGAGAATACCCCAAATTTTTGATGGGTCAACAGGTTGGGGACACACATACACACACACACACACACACACACACACACACACACACATACATAATTTAGAATTCATCATAAACATGTGTAGTTGCTTGTAGGTTTAACAGGTTATACTATATAGTATTATGCACAACTCTTACCCTTGTGATTTCTTAAAAATATCAAGAAATTTAAAAAATTCCAAGTAAAATTCTATTATTGGCCCCTAGACATGAACAAAATGAAAGACATGAACAAAATGAAGTTTAGATTTAGGAAACTTAAGTGTAACTATTTTCAATTTGCAATAAGGTCCATGAAGTTTCTATGAAACAAAACATTGGCTCTATAACATCTTGTCGTCCTCATATTTCTTGTTAATGATGATTATGTTAAAAATTAAAAGAAATTCCATGTTCAATACGTTTTGTGTTGAAAACCATTACAAAACACTCTGGTTCTTTAAAGAGATTAGATTCATATTTTAGATTAAGAATTTGATTGAATAGGAATTTATTCAAACGTTTAGTACCCAATCTGAGTCACTACTTTATTATTGTTTTCACAATCCTTGAGGTTATGGTGGTTGAAAAATTGGGCTTGAATGACTCCTAGAAACCCATGTACACTATGTTAACACTAAGATGACCCCAAAAATGAGAATAATAAGAGAAATATCTAGAAGGATTAGTGCTTTTAAATGTTGCATTTTTTTGTTTTTTAACATGGAGGATTTGCTTGATGTAATGTTGTTTATAAAAAGAGAATAGTTAAATCACCAGAACTTCCCTAAAATCTCTCCAGAACGTCCCTAAAATCTTCTTGAAATGTCTTGGGGATGACCTACAAGTCCTAGAAGTTTGTGGAATCTTCCTAGGGTTCCCCAAATCCCCAAAACATTGAAACGAAAAGTAGGCTATTTACTTGGGGGGACAAATCAATGTGAAACATAATCTAATATTCATGTCTATTAATAAAATGTTATCTCCCTCCTTTACTTTGTCAACGAAATTGCTTTGCATAAGCTATAACCCTTAAAACACAAACATTTTTTTCCACAATGCTTGAATGTTTCAAAGTTCTCACACACCCACATAAAGTTATTCAACACAATGATCCTAATAGTAAATATAAAATTAATGAAAGGGACTCGAGATCCCCAAAAAATATGAAACAAACAAATTGTTTTGACCTTGCAGAATGCTAAATTTGGCGAAATGTCTAATTTTGAAAGAGAGATTTTACATATATCAATTAGAACTAAGGAAATCAATATGAAAAACATTATTTTCTTTAAAAATAATTCACAATGTGTAGGATTGTACGTTCACAAGTAAAAATGCAACAATCAAAGGAAAAAAATCTCACAAGTCACGTTGCAACAAACAAAGGAAGAAATGGAAACGTATGGTTGGAAAACATACTTTATCGTCTGTTATCAGACTAATCAGTAGGTGCAGACACTATCTAATCTCCCTAGATCCACATAGATCTAGAACAAAACACACCAGAACATGACTCTTTCCTTAAGTTTTAGTTATTGAATTTACTAACTAAAGAGGGATAGGTGACATACCGTTTAAATTCCACTTCCTCTCACCATCGCCATCCTAGCTCTATTCCAACGCTCATGCAATGATGAACCTGAAATAGAATGCAACCAACCTAAGTGATAGTAATAACATAAACTCAATATAAACCTATGTATGTGATCAAGGAATGATACAATAAAACATAACAAGATTTATAGGAAAGAATCATATTACTGTATCATATTAAATGTGAAAGAGAGATTACAACCATGGCCTTGATGTCGTAAGGTCCCTTCCAACTGTCCTTCATTCCCCACACACTTCTTGCTCCGAGGATTCTAAAACTATGGATCTGATAGCTACTAACAATCTATCCTAACAAAGCAAATCTCAAAGCCACTATAACCAAGCCAACAATTCCGAGCCAAATCTAACTTATCCAAGCTCAAAATCTCAAAAGCCAAAGCTAAGAAAAGCTAACTTTCTCCATGAGAGCTCCTCTCCTTTTATAAGATGAAGAGGATAAGGTGATGAGGTTAGGATGATCCCATTAAATCATGAAAGCGATTAAGATCCAAACCATTCGGATGCCACCTCACCATGGAAGTTTCTCCTTCTAGAAGATTCAAGAAAACGCTCGTTTTTCCCACATGTAAGCATTCTCGCACCCTGCCTATAGAGCAACCTGCGAACCTCTTGCAACCCATCTATAGTGCAACCTGTGAGAATCAAGCACTCTCGCACCCTGCCTACATAGAAACCTGCGAACTTCCTTTTTTATAGGGGTTTTCCAAGGGAAAATGCAACTTCTTTTCTTAGGGAAAGTTCTTCTCTCTTATTTCTTCAGGAACTGAGGCCACTAACCCTTCTGAAGGAAATAGATAGGTTTACATGATTAACGGTCATAGGGATGACAAAAATAATGTATAACAGAGAGCCCCCCAAAGATTGAAGTTAGAATAGAGTGATAGCTGAAATACTTTGTCGAGTGTGTGTAGGGAACAAGGAACAGTTGGTCGAAAACCTGCCAAAAAACGAGGAAATACAGTATAATAATACATCATCACTGGGGTAGGAATCCCCATACTCAGAATAAAAATTACTCAGAGCATAAATGTCGACATGCGAAGATCCATGTCAAGTAAGACGAGTCATGGCCACCAAACATACACTGTGGATCCATGCCGATATGACTCAAATCTGAACATAGCCACCAAAAATACACTGTGGATCTATGTGTTAAAGTTTCAAATTCGAACATAGCCACCAGACATACAATGTGGATCTATGCAACAGTACAAACTGAATATACTCCAACGCAACCTGAATCTGTGAGAAAATATTTAGGGTCTTCATCTCCACCACTCTATAGTACGAATCTAACCATGTGATTACATGTGTCGAAGTCGAACATGGTAGAAACCACCTGATTACTGGTCACTTGTGTATACCATTAACAAGTGCGAGGGAAATCACCATTAATGTCAATGACTCCCAAGGTACACTAGTAAAATCCAACGAATGTGAATAAATGAGCTGAAGTCGAACACTCGGCGGAATCTCCTGATCAGGGGTCGATAAGGAAAACCCACTGCCGAAAGTGAGGAAACCTTTCACTGAGGCATGCAAGTTCCAAGGTACCAATTAGTTTATAAGTCTAATTCTTGGATAATGACTTGAAGTCGACAAGAAAAGACTCGTCACAGGAGGGCCTTAATGTATCCCACATCAATGACACGAAACAAGTAACAAGATGTGATGTAGATCAGAGTAAAAAGTGATTCAGGATTGACTTAGGGATGGCCGATGCAATAGAAGGCTTAAAGACTACAGAAATGGCCGAAGCAATAGAAGGCTTTACGGGTTGAACTTCTCTTTGAACATATTGATGACACAACAACTGTCTTGGAAATACTGACTCAACAATAAGGATCATAGACCAATTTGTAATCTTATAGGGGTATGATCAGGAGACAAGTAGATTTTCCAACCTAGACATAAGTAGAGTGAAAGGGTGTCATGTTCAAAAGTGACTCTTCCATGGAATACAGGTTTAGATACATTTCTTTCCCAATTTTTCCCCCACCATTTCTGGTGAGTGCCTCTTTATTTTTACGCAAGCTTGAGGAGGATAACATATTCTTGTAATGTAATCTCATCCTTTGGATGAGTCCCTCGAAGTATGTTTAATGAACCCTAGGAAAGAGTGGTTCGGTCCCATATGGGCCTTTCGATGTTTGGTTAACGAGTCCAAAGAAAGAAAACTCAGGGGTTTTTCATGTTTAGAGAGTCTAAAAAACACTTAAAGAGAACTCTTTCAGTTCATTTTTAGTAAAGTAGTTCGATAGGACTGAAAAAGTGATAAACTATCACCCATCAAATGTTTTATTCAAATTCTTTTACAAGCATAAACAAAACAAGGTCGCTCGGCAATCTTTTCATGTTTAAATAGTCTAAAAAGAGCTTAAAGGGAACTCCATGGGGTTCCTTTTTCATATAAACTTTACGAGTCCGAAAAAAGGATAAAAGTATACTTGGTTACATTCTCATTGATTTACGAGCACGAGAAAAACAAAGACTAAGATCGGTAACTTATTCTCATGTATTTACGAGCATGAGAAAGAACAAACACTAAGCTCAGGATTGTTTTTATTTTTATGCAAGCTTTAAAAACTAAACAAAACTATGCTTTGGCCTGGTTTCATTTTTATAGAAGCTTGAACCAGAGGAAACTACGCTTGAGGTAGTTGGTTTCATTTTTACACAAGCTTGAACCATAGAAAACTATGCTTGCGACTTCCCAACACAAAACACATGGAAGGTTGGTACTTATCCCCCAGCTTAATAAACTAGCAGCTATACTTCATCATGAAGTCAAGGGGCTGAGGAAAATACCCACCAAGCTTTGTTTCATCCAACTGCAAAGGAGAATGAAATGAAGCTTCAAATACTAGACGAAGGAATTGACTCAAATAGAGAGGGGGAAAACTATTTCATTTTTTAACGAGATTGACATAGAAACAAGAACTATGCTCATAACCTCTATTTCATTTTTTAACGAGGTTGTCACAGAGACGAAAAATCTATCCTCGTAAGTCGTTTCATTTTTTAATGAGCTTGAAATCAGAAAAGCATGCTCAAAGACCTATGTTTCATTTTTTAACGAGGTTGCCTCAGAGGCGCAAAAACTATCCTCGGACCTCTCTTCTTGATTATGGATTCCAAGAGGACAATGCTTTGGAATGACACCATGTCAAGGGACAAAACTCGATCATGGCTTCCAAGAGGTCTTCACTGGAAGGAAGAAACACACTCTGGAATGACACCATGTCGAGGGTCACGATAGGAGTAAAGAGATCAGGCTCTAACAACCCTATCAAAGAGATCACCATGTCAACTACTGGATCTAAGTCATCAGAAGTCGAAGCCATGGGCTACAACGCCACTTAATTGACCCGTGGTGGGTGTAATACTGACTGCATATAAGAACCATTCAGGGAAGAAATTCAGTCAGGGTCAATGAATGAAAGTTGATCAACAGTCACAACTCGTCCATCGTGAGTCAAAGATATCACATGAAAAAGAGTAGACACAATAGCTTTCATGGCATAGACATAATCTCGCCCAAGGAGTAAAGAAAAATCCAAGGGGTCTTGGACTACCATGACATCAATAAAGACAGTTTTCCCTCCCAAAGTTATAGGAAACTGAGGAATGGTCCCTAAAGGTCGACTGGTTCTTCTCTTAAAAGCTAACAGATTCTGCATAACCAATGCAAGCGGAGGATAACCCAAAGCTTTCCAAGAAATAGAGGACAAAATACTAACATACGAACCCTCATCTATCAATGTTTGGGGAACGTCCCGACCACAAACCTGTACCGTAATTTGGAAAGGAATGTAAGAGGGAAGATGAGGTCGAGTTAGCACACCCCAATCAAAATGGATGGCCTCATTACTTGGAGGGGGTCCTACAGGGGAAGGAGGAATAGCCCCCAACAGAGTAGATTCTGTATCAATGAGAAAAACATGGGTAGTATCGGGTTTACAATCTAGCATGAGAGTAGGATCGATTGATGGAGAGATCAGATCGACCACTTGGGTTTCATTCTCCAAGGGGAGAATTGGGTCGATAGGTGGAAATAGATCGACCGCTTGGGTTTCACTCTCTAACAGGAGAGCGGGGTCAACCGAGGATGGAATCAGATCAACCACTTTGTCAACTAGTTCAACTAAGGATGTGACTATATTTATGACATCATCAACTAGATTGACCGGTGAAGGGATCATAGTGATCATTCCATCAACTATAGGGGGCTCAAGAGTAAGCTTGCGATACGCAGTTGGAAGTTGAAGATGTGAAATAGTTATATCTTCCAGGAATTTCGAGGCTTCTTCCATATGAGGGAAAAGATGAGTTAGATGACTCCCTTTGCATAACATTCATGGGAACTTGACTCTTCTTTTCTTCTTCCCAACTATATCGTGACTAGTTGATGGGAGGTCATCAGGACGTTGTTCAGAGGTTGACGACATGGGTTGGCAAGGATGTGTAGACCATGCTTCTATAACCTTGGATAGACCAGGGCATTCCTTAAGAAGATGGCTACCCTTACAAAGCCTACAAGGGTACTTGGGCTTACGGGTTATTTGCGTGATCTTGACATCATCAACACTCCCAACACGATTAATAGTAACTGGTTGTTTTCCAACATGTTTGACAGTGGTTGGAAGTTTGGATCCTTGTTTATATTTCTTGCTCTTATTCTTTCTTTTCCTCTTCTTCTTATTCATCGGGTTACTAGCTTGAGAGGTTTCACTCGACGAAGAAGATGAAACAGAAGGCGACCTTGCAAGCGAAGAAGGCGAAGAAGACCTTACTGGTAAAGAAGTTGAAGGATCAACATGAGGTTGATGTTCTTGGGGGGAAGTGCTTACGACCGAAGCACTTACTGCATTCGAGATTACCTGAGAGGAAAACAACCATACCGGTAATCCAATTGTGAGACCTGGAAGGCTCAAAGTAGCAATGTGAGGAGGACCAATGTTTCCATAAGAAGGAAAAAAAAAAGGTTCCCCTAGAGCAGGGGTTCATTCATTGGTCATTCCAGGAATTGACGCCATTAAAATAAATATCCAATCTAGAGTCCACTAGGGAAAACAAATAGCACACGCTAACAATCTAGTAGGAAAGCAAACAAGCAAAACCTCCTCACAATGAACGGACTAGTTGGTGATGAAATCCAACGTCGCGGGAACAATGTAAGA
>ML781485.1:584503-619928 GCA_009831015.1 Picea engelmannii | reverse complement strand
TGGAAAAGTTACGTTGACGACCTGCTTAATGGACTTACACCCTAGTGCAAGCTCCCACACATAATCGTGGGTATACCCTCCAAGGAGCCCGAGTGAGTTTGGCCAACGTCGATTCCAGGTACCGTGAAGACTTGCCCCTCCACGGTCACCTTGTGTAAAAACCCTAAAGAGATAGGCCACTAAGGTTACCAATCACTACAGTGATGCCTGGGGAAATAGTCGACAGTCCGATCCACATGCAAGAGTAGGGTATCTAGCCCGAAATCAACTTGAAAGGCTTCTACTCATCATTGTGGGTATACCTCTGAAGCAACTCCCATAATATGCGCAACCTCTACACCAAGACCAAAAAAGCAGGGTGAGTAACTCTGCCAGTCTCAATGTGACCTCGTGATTGACCCTTGTGTTAGAAGGGCTTCCCAAGACAAAATGTAATAAGTGGATTTATACACTACCTAACTCAAGATTCTATGTTTGTTTGCAGCTTTGGAAAGTTATCTTTCACAACTATTCCAAAGCCCTACGACTAATCTAATGTAGGTTTGCTAACAAAAAATATAAAAATAGCTAATCAATTTTTACAAGCGCTTTATTTTATGGCTGTTGTTACACAAGAGGAAAATGGCATGGACAATATGGTATTTTGACCGACTCAAAAATTATTCAAAGAGATGAAGATGCAATCTTTTCATTTCAATGAAAGCTATTCTACGAGAAGGAGAAAACATTCATCATTCCCATATGCACGATGTCCCAAAATTTTAAAACTCATCAATATCAAGATTCTCAAGAAATGAGAGAAAAGTATTGTACACCAAAGCACAATTCATCAATATTTAAGATCAAAAAATGCCAAGACTCATGCGATTCTTCTACTTCAAATGCAAGGATACCCCCAATCCAATATAATGCAAGAAATTAACACAAACTAAAAGTTTTCTTTTAAAGCGAACTATTCAGAAGAAATCTGATCTTTCCCTAAACAATTCTAAAGAAAACACACAATTTGTAATTGAAAGACACTCAAAGAAAGAAACCAATCCTTCAATACCAAACAAATCAAATATGGCTAAAAGCAACTCAAAGAATGTCAAGCAGACTGTAAACAGATCAATATAGGCTCCAAAAGTTCAATCCAATTGTTCAAAGCAAAACTGGGCATCAAAACATGACAAGACTCAATCCAATTTTTTTTACAAACAAGTTCACAGGCTAGCAGTGTATTACAGTGTGAGAATCAAAGATTCTCACAAGCTGAACAAAGGTTGACTGTGAGAGGTTCGCACTAGACTTAACACCAGGGTGCGAACTCAGGTGTTTCTCGCAGGCCACTAAAGGGTACAGTGCGAGAATGCCTGTAAACAAGCAAAAATTTGAAAAAGGACTAAATTTGAGTGAACCTTCACATCCAGAGAGTCTGGATGGATCTCCCACAGACTCAGAGACCGGAAAATAAGCAATCAAAGCAAGGGAAACTAGACTAACTAGGAAACAATCCGTTCCCCAGTGGAGTCGCCAATTTTTTTATCGGACTAATCAGTAGGTGCGGACACTAACTGATCTCTCTAGATCCACCTAGATCTAGAACAAAACACACAAGAACATGACACTTTCCTTAAGTTTTAGATATTGAATTTACTAACTAAAGAGGGATAGGCGACATACCATTTAAACGCCACTTCCTCTCGCCATCACCATCCTAGCTCCATTCCAACGCTCATGCAATGATGAACCTGCAATAGAATGCAACCAACCAAAGTGATAATAATAGCATAAACTCAATATAAACCTATGTATGTGATCAAGGAATCATACAATAAAACATAACAAGCTTTATAGGAAATAATCATATTACTGTATCATATTAAATGTGAAAGAGAGATTACAACCATGGCCTTGATGTCGTAAGGTCCCTTCCAACTGTCCTTCATTCCCCACACACTTCTTGCTCCAAGGATTCTGAGACTATGGATCTGATATCTACTCACAATCTATCTTGACAAAGAAAATCTCAAAGCCACTCTAACCAAGCCAACAATTACGAGACAAATCTAAGTTATCCAAGCTGAAAAGCTCAAAAGCCAAAGGTAACAAAAGCTAACTTTCTCCATGAGAGATCCTCTCCTTTTATAATATGAAGAGGATAAGGTGAGGAGGTTAGGATGATTCCACTAAATCATGAAAGTGAGTAAGATCCAAACCATTCAAATGCCACCTCACCATGGAAGTTTCTCCTTCTAGAAGATTCAAGAAAACGCTTGTTTTTCCCACATGTAAGCATTCTCGCACCCTACCTATAGAGAAACCTACGAACCTCTCGCAACCAAGCTATGGTGCAACCTACGAGAATCAGGAATTCTCACACCCTGCCTATATAGCAACCTGTTAACTTCCTTTTTTATAGGGTTTTTCTAAGGGAAAATGCAACTTCTTTTCTCAGGGAAAGTTCTTCTCTCTTCTTTCTTTAGGAACTCAGGCCACTGACCCTTCTGAAGGCAACAGATAGGTTTACATCATTAATGGTCATAGGGATGATGAAAATAATGTGTAATAGAGAGCCCCCCAAAGCATGAAGTTAGAACAGAGTGATAGCTGAAATACTTTGTCGAGTGTGTGTAGGGAACAAGGAACAGTCGATCAGAAATCTGCCAACAAACAAGGAAATATAGTACAATAATACATCATCCCAGAGGTAGAAATCCCCATAATCAGAATAAAAATGACTCAGAGCATAAATGCCGACATGCGAAGGTCCATGCCTAGTAAAAGGAGTCATGGCCACCAAACATACACTGTCGATCCATGCCGATATGACTCAAATCTGAACATAGCCACCAAAAATACACTATGGATCTATGTGTTAAGGATTCAAATTCGAACATAGCCACCAAACATACAATGTTCATCTATGCAACAGTACAAACTGAAGATACTCCAATGCAACCTCAATCTGTGAGAAAATATTCAGGGTCTTCATCTCCACCACTCTATAGTACGAATCTAACCATGTGATTACATGTGTCGAAGTCGACCATGGTAGAAACCACCTGATTATCGGTCACTAGTGTATACCGTTAACAAGTGGAAGGGAAATCACCATTAATGTCAATGACTCCCAAGGTACACTAGTACAATCCAACGAATGTGAATAAATGAGCTGAAGTCAAACACTCGGTGGAATCTCCCGATCAGGTGTCGATAATGAAAACCCACTACCGAATGCGAGGAAACCTTCCATTGAGGCATGCAAGTTCCAAGCTATCAATTAGTTTCTAAGTATAATTCCTGGATAATGAGTTGAATTCGACAGGAAAAGACTCGTCACAGGAGGGCCTTAATGTATCCCACATCAATGACATGAAACAAGTAGCAAGATTTGATGTAGATCAGAGTAACAAGTGATTCAGGACTGACTCAAGGATGGCCGACACAATAGAAGGCTTAAAGACTGCAGAAATGGCCAAAGCAATAGAAGACTTTACAGGTTGAACTTCTCTTTGAACATATTGATGACACAACAACTGTCTTGGAAATACTGACTCAACAATAAGGATCACAGACCAATTTGTAATCTTATAGGGGTATGATCAGGAGACAAATGGATTTTCCAACCTAGACATAAGGTGAGTTAAAGGGTGTCATGTTCAAATGTGACTCTTCCATGGAATGCAGGTTTAGATACATTTCTTTCCCAATTTTTCCCCCACCATTTCTGGTGAGTACCTCTTTATTTTTATGAAAGCCTGAGGACGATAACATATGCTTGTAATGTAAGCTCCTCCTTCAGACGAGTCGCTCGGAGTATGTTTAACGAACCCTAGGAAAGAGTGGTTTGGTCGCATATGGGCCTTTTGAGGTTTGTTTAACGAGTCCAAAGAAAGAAAAATCAGGGGTTTTTCATGTTTAGAGAGTCTAAAAAACACTTAAAGAGAACTCTCTAAGTTCATTTTTCGTAAAGTACTTCGATAGGACCAAAAAAGTGATAAACTATCGCCCATCAAATGTTTTATTCAAATTCTTTTACGAGCATGAACAAAACATGGTCACTCGGCAATATTTTCATGTTTAGAGAGTATAAAAAGAGGTTAAAGGGAACTCCCGGGGGGCCTTTTTCGTATAAACTTTACGAGTCCGAAAAAATGATAAAAGTATACTCGGTTACATTCTCATTGATTTATGAGCACGAGAAAAACAAAGACTAAGATCAGTAACTTATTCTCATGTATTTACGAGCATGAGAAAGAACAAAGACTAAGCTCAGGATTGTTTTTATTTTTACGCAAGCTTTAAAAAACTAAACAAAACTATGCTTGGGCCTGGTTTCATTTTTACACAAGCTTGAACCAGAGGAAACTATGCTTGAGGTAGCTGGTTTCATTTTTACACTAGCTTGAACCATAGAAAACTATGCTTGCAACTTCCCAACGCATAACACATGGAAGGTTGGTACTTATCCCCCAGCTTAATAAACTAGCGGCTCTACTTCATCATGAAGTCCAGGGGCTGAGGCAAATGTCCCCAAGCTTTGTTTCATACAACTCCAAAGGAGAATGAAATGAAGCTTCAAATACTAGACAAAGGACTTGACTCAAATAGAGAGGGGGAAAACTATTTCATTTTTTAACGAGATTGACATAGAAACAAGAACTATGCTCGTAACCTCTATTTCATTTTTTAACGAGGTTGTCACAGAGATGAAAAATCTTTCCTCGTAAGTGGTTTCATTTTTTAACGAGCTTGAAATCAGAAAACCATGCTCAAATACCTCTGTTTCATTTTTTAACGAGGTTTCCTCAGAGACGCAAAAGCTATCCTCGGACTTCTCTTCTTGATTATGGATTCCAAGAGCACAATGCTTTGGAATGACACCATGTCAAAGGAAAAAATTCGGTCATGGCTTCCAAGAGGTCTTCACTGGAAGGAAGAAACACACTTTGGAATGACACCATGTCAAGGGTCGCGACAGGAGTAAAGAGATCAGGCTCTAACAACCCTATCGAAGAGATCACCATATCAACTACTGGATCTAAGTCATCAGAAGTCGTAGCCATGGGTGACAATGCCACATAATTGACCTGTGGCGGGGGTAATACCGACTGCATATAAAAACCATTCAGGGAAGCAATTCAGTGAGGGTAAATGAATGAAAGTTGATAAACAGTCACAATTCGTCCATCGTGAGCGAAATATATCACATGAAAAAGAGTAGACACAATAGCTTTCATGGCATAAACATAATCTCGCCCAAGGAGTAAAGAAAAATCCAAGGGGTCTTGGGCTACCATGACATCAATAAAGACAATTTTCCCTTCCAAAGTTTCAGGAAACTGAGGAAGGGTCCCTAAAGGTCGACTAGTTCTTCTGTTAAACCTAACAGATTTTACGTAACCAGTGCAAGTGGAAGATAACCCAAAGCTTCCCAACCAATACAGGACAAAATACTAACATATGAACCCTCATATATCAACATTTGGGGAACGTCCCGACCACAAACCTGTACTGTAATCTGGAAAGGAATGTAAGAGGGAAGACGAGGTCCAGTTAGCACACCCCAATCAAAATGGATGGCCTCATTACTTGGAGGGGGTCCTCTAGGGGAAGGAGGGATATCCCCCGACATAGTAGATTTTGTATCAATGAGAAAAACATGGGCAGTATCCGGTTTACTCTCTAGCAGGAGAGTAGGATCGACCGATGGAGAGATCAGATCGACCACTTGGGTTTCATTCTCCAAGGGGAGAATTGGGTCGATAGGTGGAAACGCATCGACCACTTGGGTTTCACTCTCTAACGGGAGAGCGGGGTCAACCAAGGATGGAATCGGATCAACCACTTTGTTAACTGTTTCAACTAAGGACGTGACTAGATTGATGACATCATCAACTAGATTGACCGGTGAAGGGATTAGAGTGATCATTCCATCAACTAAAGGGGGGTCAAGAGTAAGCTTGCGATAAGCAGCTGGAAGTTGAGGTTGTGAAATAGTCATGTCTTCCAGGAATTTCTAGCCTTCCTCCATATGTGGGCAAAGATGAGTTAGATGACTCCCTTTGCATAACATACATGGGAAATTGACTCTACTTTTCTTCTTCCCAACTATATCGTGACTAGTTGATGGGAGGTCATCAGGATGTTGTTCAGAGGCTGATGACATGGGTTGGCAAGGATGTGTAGACCATGCTTCTATAACCTTGGATAGACCAGGGAATTCCTTAAGAAGATCGCTAGCCTTACAAAGCATGCAAGGGTACTTAGGCTTACGGGTTGTTTGGGTGATCTTGACATCATCAACACTCCTAGCACGATTAATAGTAACTAGTTGTTTTCCAACATGTTTGACAGTGGTTTGAAGTTTGGATTATTGTTTATCTTTCTTCTTCTTATTATTTCTTTTCTTCTTGTTCTTATTCACCGGGTTACTAGCTTGAGAGCTTTCACTCGAAGAAGAAGATGAAACAGAAGGAGACCTTGCAAGCGAAGAAGGTGAAGAAGACCTTACTGGTAAAGAAGTTGAAGGATCAACATGAGGTTGATGTTCTTGGAGGGTAGTGCTTACGACCGAAGCACTTAATACATTCGCGATTACCTGAGTGGAAAACAACCATACTAGTAATCCAATTGTGAGACCTGGAAGGATCAAAGTAGAGATGTGAGGAGGACCAATGTTTCCATAAGAAGGAAAAACAAAAGGTTCCACTAGAGTAGGGGTTCCTTCATTGGTCATTCCAGAAACTGATGCAATTAAAATAAAGATCCAATCTAATGTCCACTAGGGAAAACAAACAACACACGCTAAAAATCAAGTAAGCAAGCAAACAAGAAAAACCTTCTCACAATGAAAGCACTAGTTGGTGATGAAATCCAACGTTGCGGGAACAATGTAAGAAGGGGATGAGATAGAGCGGGTGGAAAAGTTACGTTGACGACCTGATTAATGAACTTACACCCTAGTGCAATCTCCCACACATAATCGTGGGTATACCCTCCAAGGAGCCTGAGTGAGTTTGGCCAACGTTGATTCCAGGTACCATGAAGACTTGCCCCTCCACAGTCACCTCGTGTAAAAACCCTAAAGACATAGGCCACTAAGGTTACCAATCACTATAGTGATGCCTGGGGAAATAGTCGACAGTCCGATCCACATGCAAGGGCAGGGTATCTAGCCCGAAATCAACTTGAAAGGATTCCACACATCATTGTGGGTATACCTCTCAAGCGACGACCATAATACGCGCAACCTCTACACCAAGACCAACAAAGAAGGGTGAGTAACTCTGCCAGTCTCAATGTGACCTCATGATTGACCCTTGTGTTAGAAGGGCTTCCCAGGACAAAATGTAATAAGTGGATTTATCCGCTCCCTAACTCAAGATTCTATGTTTTTTTGCAGCTTTGGAAAGTTATCTTTCAGATCTATTCCAAATCCCTACGACTAATCTAATGTAGGTTTGCTAACATAAAATATAAAAATGTCTAATCAATTTTTATAAGCGCTTTATTTTATGGTTGTTGTTACTCAAGAGGAAAATGGCGTGGACAATATGGTATTTTGACTGACTCGAAAATTATGCAAAGAGATGAAGATACAATCATTTCATTTTGATGAAAGCTATTCTACGATAAGGAGAAAACATTCATCATTCCCATATGCATGATGTCCCAAAATTTTAAAACTCATCAATATCAAGATTCTCAAGAAATGAGAAAAAAGTATTGTACACCAAAGCACGATTCATCAATATTTAAGATCAAAAAATGCCAAGAATCATGCGATTTTGCTACTTCAAATGCAAGGATACCCCCAATCCAATATAAACCAAGAAATTAACACAAACTAAAATTTTTCTTTTAAAGCGAACTATTCAGAAGAAATATGATCTTTCCCTAAACAATTCTAAAGAAAACACACGCTTTGTAATTGAAAGAAAATCAAAGCAAGAGACCAATTCTACAATACCAAACAAAGCAAAGATGGCTAAAAGAAACTCAAATAATGTCAAGCAGACTGTAAACAGATCAATATAGTCTCCAAAAGTTCAATCCCACTGTTCAAAGCAAAACTGGGCATCAAAACATGACAAGACCCAATCCAAATCTTTTTACAAACAAGTTTGCAAGCTGGCAGTGTATTATAGTGCGAGAATCAAAGATTCTCATAGGTTGAACAAAGGTTGATTGCGAGGGGTTCACACTGGTCTTAACACCAGGGTGCGAACTTAGGTGTTTCTCGCAGGCCACTAAAAGGTACAGTGCGAGAATTCCTGTAAACAAGCAAAATTTTTAAAAAGGACTAAATTTTAGTGAACCTTCAGATCCAAAGAGTTTGGATGGATCTCCCATAGACTCAGAGACCAGAAAACAGGCAATCAAAGAAAGGGAAACTAGACTAACTAGGAAACAATCCGTTCCCCAGTGGAGTCGCAATTTTTTTTATCTGACTAATCGGTAGGTGAAGACACTAACTGATCTCCCTAGATCCACCTAGATCTACAACAAAACACACCAGAACATGACACTTTCCTTAAATTTTAGATATTGAATTTACTAACTAAAGAGGGATAGGCGACATATCGTTTAAACGCCACTTTCTCTCGCCATCACCATCCTAGCTCCGTTCCAACGCTCATGCAATGATGAACTTGCAATAGAATGCAACCAACCAAAGTGATAATAATAGCATAAACTCAATATAAACCTATGTATGTGATCAAGGAATCATACAATAAAACATAACAATCTTTATATGAAAGAATCATATTACTGTATCATATTAAATGTGAAAGAGAGATTACAACCATGGCCTTGATGTCGTAAGGTCCCTTCCAACTATCCTTCATTCCCCACACACTTCTTGCTCCAAGGATTATGAGAATATGGATCTGATAGTTACTCACAATCTATCTTGACAAAGCAAATCTCAAAGCCACTCTAACCAAGCCAACAATTCCAAGACAAATCTAACTTATCCAAGCTCAAAAGCTCAAAATCCAAAGCTAACAAAAGCTAACTTTCTCCATGAGAGCTCCTCTCCTTTTATAAGATGAAGAGGATAAGGTGAGGAGGTTAGGATGATTCCACTAAATCATGAAAGTGAGTAATATTCAAACCATTCGTATGCCACCTCACCATGGAAGTTTCTCCTTCTAGAAGATTCGAGAAAATGCTTGTTTTTCCCACATGTAAGAATTCTCGCACCCTGCCTATAGAGCAACCTGCGAACCTCTCGCAACCTAGCTATGGAGCAACCTGCGAGAATCAGGCATTCTCACACCTTCCCTATATATAAACCTGTGAACTTCCTTTTTTGTAGGGTTTTTCCTAGGGAAAATGCAACTTCTTTTCTCAGGGAAAGTTCTTCTCTCTTCCTTCTTTAGGAACTCAGGCCACTGACCCTTCTGAAGGAAACAGATAGGTTTACATCATTAACAGTCATAGGGATGACGAAAATAATCTGTAACAGAGAGCCCCCAAAAGTATGAAGTTAGAACGGAGTGATAGATGAAATACTTTGTCGAGTGTGTGTAGGGAACAAGGAACAGTCAGTTGGAAACCTGCAAACAAACGAGGAAATACAGTACAATAATACATCATCACAGAGGTAGGCATCCCCATACTCAGAATAAAAATGACTAAGAGCATAAATTCCGACATACAAAGATCAATGTCAAGTAAGACGAGTCATGGCCACCAAACATACACTGTGAATCCATGTCGATATGACTCAAATCTGAACATAGCCACCAAAAATACACTGTGGATCTATGTGTTAAAGTTTCAAATTCAAACATAGCCACCATACATACAATGTGGATCTATGCAATAGTACAAACTGAATATACTCCTACACAACCTGAATCCGTAAGAAAAGATTCAGGGTCTTCATCTCCACCACTCTATAGTACGAATCTAACCATGTGATTACATGTTTCGAAGTCGAATATGGTAGAAACCACTTCATTACCGGTCACTAGTGTATATCATTAACAAGTGTGAGGGAAATCCCCATTAATGTCAATGACTCCAAAGGTACACTATTACAATCCAACGAATGTGAATAAATGAGATGAAGTCAAACACTTGGTGCAATCTCCCGATCAGGGGTCGATAATGAAAACCCACTGCCGAAAGCGAGGAAACCTTCCATTGAGGCATGCAAGTTCCAAGATACCAATTAGTTTTTAAGTCTAATTCTTGGGTAATGAGTTGAATTCGACTCGAAAAGACTCCTCACAGGAGGGCCTTAATGTATCCCACATCAATGACACGAAACAAGTAACAAGATTTGATGTAGATCAGAGTAACAAGTTATTCAGGACTGACTCAAAGATGGTCGACGCAATAGAAGGCTTAAATATTGCAGAAATGGCCGACGCAATAGAAGGCTTTAAGGGTTGAACTTCTCTTTGAACATATTGATGGCACAACAACTGTCTTGGAAATACTGACTCAACAATAAGGATCACAGACCAATTTGTAATCTTATAGGGGTATGATCAGGAGACAAGTGGATTTTCCAACCTAGACATAAGGCGAGTGAAAGGGTGTCATGTTCAAAAGTGACTCTTCCATGGAATACAGGTTTAGATACATTTCTTTCCCAATTTTCCCCCACCATTTATGGTGAGTACCTCTTTATTTTTACGCAAGCTTGAGGAAGATAACAGATGCTTGTAATGTAAGATCATCCTTCGGACGAGTCCCTCAGAGTATATTTAACGAACCCTAGGAAAGAGTGGTTTGGTCCCATATGGGCCTTTCGATGTTTGTTTAACTAGTCCAAAGAAAGAAAACTCAGGGGTTTTTCATGTTTAGACAGTCTGAAAAACACTTAAAGAGAACTCTCTCAGTTCATTTTTCGTAAAGTACTTTGATAGGACCGAAAAGGTGATAAACTATCGCCCATCGAATGTTTTATTCAAATTATTTTACGAGCATGAACAAAACAAGGTTGCTCGACAATCTTTTCATGTTTAGAGAGTCTAAAAAGAGCTTAAAGGGAACTCTGGGGGGTTCCTTTTTCGTATAAACTTTACGAGTTTGAAAAAATGATAACAATATACTCGGTTACATTCTCATTGATTTACGAGCACGAGAAAAGCAAAGACTAAGATTGGTAACTTACTCTCATGTATTTACGAGCATGAGAAAGAACAAAGACTAAGTTCATGATTGTTTTTATTTTTATGCAAGCTTTAAAAATTAAACAAAACTATTCTTGGGCATGGTTTCATTTTTACAAAAGCCTGAACTAGAGGAAACTATGCTTGAGGTAGCTCATTTCATTTTTAGACAAGCTTGAACCATAGAAAACTATGCTTGTGACTTCCCAATGCATAACACATGGAAGGTTGGTACTTATCCCCCAGCTTAATAAACTAGCGGCTCTACTTCAGCATGAAGTCCAGGGGATGAGGCAAATTCCCCCCAAGCTTTGTTTCATCGAATTGTAAAGGAGAATGAAATGAAGCTTCAAATACTAGACGAAAGACTTGACTCAAATATAGAGGGGGAAAACTATTTCATTTTTTAATGATATTGACATAGAAACAAGAACTATGCTCGTAACCTCTGTTTCATTTTTTAACGAGGTTGTCACAGAGACGAAAAATTTATCCTCGTAAGTGGTTTCATTTTTTAATGAGCTTGAAATTAGAAAACCATGCTCAAAGACCTCTGTTTCATTTTTTAACGAGGTTGCCTCAGAGACGCAAAAACTATCCTTGAACCTCTCTTGTTGATTATGGATTCCAAGAGGACAATGCTTTGGAATGACACCATGTCAAGGGACAAAACTCAGTCATGGCTTCCAAGAGGTCTTCAATGGAAGGAAGAAACACACTCTGGAATGAAACCATGTCGAGGGTCACGAAAGGAGTAAAGAGATCAGGCTCTAACAACCCTATCGAAGATATCACCATGTCAAGTACTGGATCTAAGTGATCAGAAGTCGAAGACATGGGTGATAGTGCCACATAATTGACCTGTGGCGGGGGTAATAGCGACTGCATATAAGAACCGTTCAGGGAATAAATTCAGTTAGGGTCAATGAATGAAATTTGATCAACAATCACAACTCGTCCATCGTGAGCGAAAGATATCACATGAAAAAGAGTAGACACAATAGCTTTCATGGCATAGACATAATCTCGCCCAAGGAGTAAAGAAAAATCCAAGGGGTCTTGGACTACCATGACATCAATAAAGATAGTTTTCCCTCCTAAAGTTACAGGAAACTGAGGAAGGGTCCCTAAAGGTCGACTGGTTATTTTGTTAAAAGCTAACCGTTTCTGCATAACTGGTGCAAGCGGAGGATAACCCAAAGCTTTCCAACCAATACAGGACAAAATACTAACAGATGAACCCTCATCTATCAATGTTTGGGGAACGTCCCGACCACAAACCTGTACTGTAATCTGGAAAGGAATGTAAAAGGGAAGACGAGGTCCAGTTAGCACACCCCAATCAAAATGGATGGCCTCATTACTTGGAGGGGGTCCTCCAGAGGAAGGAGGAATAGCCCCCAACACAGTAGATTCTATATCAATGAGAAAAACATGGGAAGTATCGGGTTTACTCTCTAGTAGGAGAGTAGGATCGACCGATGGAGAGATCAGATCGACCACTTGGTTTTCATTCTCCAAGGGGAGAATTGGGTCGACAGGTGGAAACGGATCGACCACTTGGGTTTCACTCTCTAATGGGAGAGCGGGGTCAACCGAGGATGGAATCGGATCAACCACTTTGTCAACTGGTTCAACTAAGGACGTGACTAGATTGATGACATCATCAACTAGATTGACCGGTGAAGGGATCAGAGTGATAATTCCATCAACTATAGGGGGTCAAGAGTAAGCTTGCGATAAGCAACTGGAAGTTGAGGCTGTGAAATAGTCATGTCTTCCAGGAATTGTGAGGCTTCTTCCATATGAGAGAAAAGATGAGTTAGATGACTCCCTTTGCATAACATACATGGGAACTTGACTCTACTTTTCTTCTTCCCAACTATATTGTGACTAGTTGATGGGAGGTCATCAAGATATTTTTCAGAGGCTCACGACATGGGTTGGCAAGGATGTGTAGACCATGCTTCTATAACCTTGGATAGACCAGGGAATTCCTTAAGAATATGGATACCCTTACAAAGCCTGCAAGGGTACTTAGGCTTATGGGTTGTTTGGGTGATCTTAACATCATCAACACTCCCAACACGATTAATAGTAACTGGTTCTTTTCCAACATGTTTGACAGTGGTTGGAAGTTTGGATCCTTGTTTACCTTTCTTGTTCTTATTCTTTCTTTTCTTCTTCTTCTTATTCACCGGGTTACTAGCTTGAGATCTTTCACTAGGCGAACAAGATGAAACAGAAGGCGACCTCGCAAGCGAAGAAGGCGAAGAAGAACTTACTGGAAAAGAAGTTGAAGGATCAACATGAGGTTGATGTTCATGGGGGGAAGTGCTTACGACCAAAGCACTTCTGCATTCAGGATTATTTGAGTGGAAAACAACCATACAGGTAATCCAATTGTGAGACCTGGAAGGCTCAAAGTAGCGATGTGAGAAGGACCAATGTTTCCATAAGAATGAAAAACAAAAGGTTCCCCTAGAGCAGGGGTTCCTTCGTTGGTCATTCCAGGAACTGATGCCATTAAAATAAAGATCCAATCTAGAGTCCACTAGGGAAAACAAACAGCACACGCTAAAAATCTAGTAAGCAAGCAAACAAGAAAAACCTTCTCACAATGAACGCACTAGTTGGTCATGAAATCCAACGTCATGGGAACAATGTAAGAAGGGGCTGAGATAGAGCAGGTGGAAAAGTTACGTTGACGACCTGCTTAACAGACTTACACCCTAGTGCAAGCTCCCACACATAATCATGGGTATACCCTCCAAGGAGCCCGAGTGAGTTTGGCCAACGTCGATTCCAGGTACTGTGAAGACTTTCCCATCCACAATCACCTCGTTTAAAAACCCTAAAGAGATAGGCCACTAAGGTTACCAATCACTACAGTGATGCCTGGGCAAATAGTCGACATTCCGATCCACATGCAAGGGCAGGGTATCTAGCCCGAAATCAACTTGAAAGGCTTCCACTCATCATTGTGGGTATACCTCTCAAGCGACCCCCATAATATGTGCAACCTCTACACCAAGACCAACAAAGTAGGGTGAGTAACTCTGCCAGTCTCAATGTGACCTCGTTATTGACCCTTGTGTTAGAAGGGCTTCCCAGGACAAAATGTAATAAGTGGATTTATCTGCTCCCTAACTCAAGATTCTATGTTTATTTGCAGCTTTGGAAAGTTATCTTTCACACCTATTCCAAAGCCCTATGACTAATCTAATGTAGGTTTGCTAACAAAAAATATAAAAATGTCTAATCAATTTTTATAAGCGCTTTATTTCATGGTTGTTGTTACTGAAGAGGAAAATGGCATGGACAATATGGTATTTTGACTGACTCGAAAATTATGGAAAGAGATGAAGATTCAATCTTTTCATTTCAATGAAAGATATTCTACGAGAAGGAGAAAACATTCATCATTCCCATATGCACGACGTCCCAAAATTTTAAAACTCATCAATATCAAGATTCTCAAGAAATGAGAAAAAAGTATTGTACACCAAAGCACGATTCATCAATATTTAAGATCAAAAAATGCCAAGAATCATGCGATTCTGCTACTTCAAATGCAAGGATACCACCAATCCAATATAAAGCAAGAAATTAACACAAACTAAAAGTTTTCTTTTAATGCGAACTATTCAGAAGAAATCTGATCTTTCCCTAAACAATTCTAAAGAAAACACACACTTTGTAATTGAAAGACACTCAAATCAAGAGACCAATCCTTCAATACCAAACAAAGAAAAGAAGGCTAAAATCAACACAAAGAATGTCAAGCAGACTGTAAACAGATCAATATAGGCTCCAAAAGTTCAATCCAGTTGTTCAAAGCAAAACTGGGCATCAAAACATGACAAGACCCAATCCAAAATTTTTTACGAACAAGTTCGCAAGCTGGCAGTGTATTACAGTGCGAGAATCAAAGATTTTCGCAGGCTGAACAAAGTTTGACTGCGAGGGGTTCGCACTGGACTTAACACCAGGGTGCGAACTCAGGTGTTTCTCACAAGCCACTAAAGGGTACAGTGCAAGAATGCCTGTAAACAAGAATTTTTTTGAAAAAGGACTAAATTTGAGTGAACCTTTAGATCGAGAGAGTCTGGATGGATCTCCCACAAACTCAGAGACTAGAAAACAAGCAATCAAAGCAAGGGAAACTAGACTAACTAGGAAACAATCTGTTCCCAAGTGGAGTCGCCAATTTTTTTATCGGACTAATCGGTAGGTGCGGACACTAACTGATCTCCCTAGATCCACCTAGATCTATAACAAAACACACTAGAACATGAAACTTTCCTTAAGTTTTAGATATTGAATTTACTAACTAAAGAGGGATAGGCGACATACCGTTTAAATGCCACTTCCTCTCGCCATCACCATCCTAGCTCCATTCCAACGCTCATGCAATGATGAACCTGCAATAGAATGCAACCAACGAAAGTGATAATAATAGCATAAACTCAATATAAACCTATGTATGTGATCAAGGAATCATACAATAAAACATAACAAGCTTTATAGGAAAGAATCATATTATTGTATCATATTAAATGTGAAAGAGAGATTACAACCATGGCCTTGATGTTGTAAGGTCCCTTCCAACTGTCCTTCATTCCCCACACACTTCTTTCTCCAAGGATTCTGAGACTATGGATCTGATAGCTACTCACAATCTATCTTGACAAAGCAAATCTCAAAGCCACTCTAACCAAGCCAACAATTCTGAGACAATTCTAAGTTATCCAAGCTCAAAATCTCAAAATCCAAAGCTAACAAAAGCTAACTGTCTCCATGAGAGCTCCTCTCCTTTTATAAGATTAAGAGGATAAGGTGAGGAGGTTAGGATGATTCCACTAAATCGTGAAAGCGAGTAAGATCCAAACCATTCGGATGCCACCTCACCATGGAAGTTTCTCCTTCTAGAAGATTCAAGAAAACGCTAGTTTTTCCCACATGTAAGCATTCTAGCACCCTATCTATAGAGCAACCTGTGAAACCTCTCGCAACCCAGCTATGGTGCAACCTGCAAGAATCAGGCATTCTCACACCCTGCCTATATAGAAACCTGCGAACTTCCTTTTTAATAGGGTTTTTCCAAGGGAAAATGCAACTTCTTTTCTCAGGGAAAGTTCTTCTCTCTTCTTTCTTCAGGAACTCAGGCCACTGACCCTTTTGAAGGCAACAGATAGGTTTACATCATTAACGGTCATAGGGATGACGAAAATAATGTGTAACATCACCCATGTATAAATTCTAAAATTATTTAAGGAATAAATTCTTACATGCACATCTTTGTATTTGCAACATACAAACATTTTAATGATGCTTAGTAATTCAAATATGTATGAAACCCTAACATTCAATTGTACATGTCAAGTGTGCCATTCAATACAAACTTTATAGTTCACTACAAGAAATGGAAGACAATGTGGGATAAGGGACATGCATATCTCATTTTTTTATTTTTTTTTGGGTAAAGTGGGTCTCAAATCTAGTAGGAACTATGTCGAAAGTTATATTTTAACCATTGTGGTGGGAACTTTGTCCATGGAAATTTTCCCCTAAAAGTTTTGGCCAATTTTAAAACAAGTTATGTCATCATTTTTTCGAAAAATGATCAAACTGTATAGAAATTTAACTTATTAGAAAATGTAATTGCAAAAAATGAGGTGATTTGGGGTACATGGTAAACTTATAAGCTTTTAAACCAAAGTGCAATAAGATAAGCTAAGTTTCCATACAAAAGTAATATTATAACCAGGATTGATCATGTAAATTGTGTTGAATAATTTATTGGACATATTAAATTTTAGTGAAGTGGTACAATGAGACGGAGATTGAGATACAACTACAAAGATTTAGAATTTGGATGTAAGTTGTTATGAATAATTTATATAACATATTAATATAGTAAATTGTTAGTGAGGTACAACGAGATGGAGATTAATCTAGAGCCACAAACATTTAGAATTTGGATGTAAGTTGTTATGAATAATTTATATAACATATTAATATAGTAAATTGTTAGTGAGGTACAACGAGATGGAGATTAATCTAGAGCCACAAACATTTGTGAATAAAAGACCGGTTGTTTAAGAGTTTAACATTAGTGGTGTATAAAGAATATAAAATTGTTAAAGAATATGAAATTGTTATTGAGGTACAATGTGATGGAGATTAAGATAGAGCCACAAATATTTTTGAATAAAAGATTGATTGGTTAAAAGTTTAACATTAGTAGTGCATAAAGAGTATGGCATAATGAGAAATTGACATAAAGAATATATTACATTATCTCTTTATATTACATTATTTTTGAGAATAAAAGATTGATTGGTTAAAAGTTTAACATTAGTAGTGCATAAAGAGTATGGGATAATGAGAAATTGACATAAAGAATATATTACATTATCTCTTTATCATACATTATTGTGATAGTGTACTAAGATTTTATGAAGGTTTAGTCTAAATTAAAACTATGTGGATGTGCATATCATTTGTTCCTCTTATCTTAAGAGAAAAAGTTTTACTCTAGATTGTTTTTTATTGAATAATTGATCTCCGAGAATTTTTCCATCAAATAAAAAACTTTTATTACATATACTCAATTATGTATATTTATTATGTGCAATGAATTGACATGGTTTAATTATTGTAAAGTGTTGATTATGTAGTCTTATTGTTAGTGTATCACTCTTTTATTGTTAATAATCTTTTTTCACATGGTTGGTATGAACTAAAATTGGGATCTCATTTTATATAATATTAAATATTTTCTCAAAATTATATAAAACACATTAAAATTTATTTAGATCAATGTTTTGTATAATTTTTAATTTATTTCATAAAAATGGAATTTAAAATTTTTTAAAATATAAAAAATTAAGTATATAAAAAAAAATTACACTCTAAAAATATATTAATATATTTTCTCACTTTCACCCTTCTCATACTTAATGAGGTTTTGTGTGGAGGGAGAGAGATAAAATATATTGGTGAGGTGTCCCATATTAGTGAGGAGGGGGCAAAGAGTGAGAAAATATATCGGTGGGGGTGAGGGGAGAGAGTGAGAAAATATCTTAAAATATTTTTTCACTCTTTCTCCCAACCTCATTTGTCCATGGTGTTAATTTAATTGGAAAGGTGTATTGCAAGGGTGTTCAAAAAATGAGTTATAGGAGATAGAAAATAAATTAGAAATATTCTTTAATATGTAGAAAACAAAGTTGCTATATCATATGCTTACTAAGTGAATCCTCTCTGTCAATTCCCAATCAATAAATACATAATTATGATACATGAATATCACCCTACAAAATCTTTCTACTTGCTTTACTAATATTATTTTTCAAAAAAATCTAGAGAAAATGAGAATATGATAGTTTATATAATTCTTTTACACAAAAGAGACTCACACACATTATAAAATGCTTGAGTTATGAAATGGAAGTGTGTTTCTTAATTTTCCCATGCTAATGTCTACTTAACAACAATCATAAAGTGCTTTTTCAACTCTCTATTTTGGATCCAATACAAATACAAATATAACATGGCCACTAGGTGCATTATATTTTATAGACATGGTTAGCGAGAGCTAAAACATTTCATTGCCTGTAGTGAGGTCATCATCAATTTTGCTTGCATTTTCCTATATAATTTGAAGGTATACATTATGAATGCGCTTAATGGCTAGTACAACTTGAGTGAGTCTAACGGTTGACAAAAGTGTTTTATCCTTTAAGGTTATGGGTTCAACTTCAAGGGGTATCACTTAGTAAACTAAGATGATCAAATCACCCCCTGCCCTAAATGTCTTATCTAACAAACAAAAAATTACACAATTAAATTATTATTATTACTATTAAAAAAATTATTCCATTTTTTTCATACCCCTATATATACTTTATAAATACAAATATAAAGTTAAAATAATTATATAATATTATATTATTTTATGAAATTCTATTAAATACCAACAATTTTTTATATTTATAAATTATTTCTTTTAAATAAACTCAAATTTTTTTATCATTAAAGTTTTACGGTAATAAAATGGTTTTTTTAAATAAAGTCATTTAATGTTGCAAGTGAAGGACAAAGGTAGATTCGATTTATTCATAGATGCGACATTGAAAGTTACTCACAGCAATAATGGTAGTCGGTGCTTTGTTAATCGAATTTTGCCACTTCATTACTTTTCTTCTTTTCATCAAAAACCTTCGATAAGCAATGTGCCCCATGACCCACGAGAACGAAGTGACATAAATGTAAGTTAGAAAAGTATGCGACTAATTATATTAAGATAAGGTTTTTAGTAGAAATTACATTAAGATAAAGTTGTAGGACAATGATTTATGTTCATTTTGGTAATTTTGTGTGGTACGTAAGGTTGGTCATTTATTATATAGACCAAGAATTATTATTAGGTTGGTCATTTATTATTATTATATTTATTATGATTTAAAATTTTATATTTTGGGGAGACCAAGAATTGGTAAGAATTTTATGTTACCCTTATTTTTAAATGTTATTCTTATTTTTAAAGAATTTTTTTTATAAAAAAATGTTATCCTTATTTTTAAATTTAAAAAAATTGAAATTAAAAAAAAAAAAAACAATTAGACAATAAGCCTTAAAACAAAAACTATTTTTGGTAGATACACTATGATAAGAACATGCTGTCCTTATAACTAGATTAAAATAACTGAAATAATTCTAACTTTGTTTTAAGAGAATTACATGCACATTTTGAAAGAAGCATGCTCTCTTCATTCATGAATAAACCCAAAAATTTTAATTTTTTCATATCAAATATAAATTAAAAATTTTTACTTTTTGAGAAAATTGATATATACATTACCATAACTATATAACTACATAATATTTAATGTTATGTATACTAAGTTTTACATTATTGAATTTAAAGTTGTTTAAATTAGATAGTGTAGAACTTAACATACAAAAAAATAAATGTTTTTTACATTTCTCACACATTCTCTCTAATATATAAGGATTGATTGATTACTAATAATTTAAATTAAATTAAAATTAAAAATAAAAAATTAATTAATTACTATTAATTTTAATTAAATTAAATTAAAATTATTCAAATTGGATAATATAAAACTCAATTTAAAAAAAATAAAAATAAACATCTTTCTTATTTCTCACACATCACACTCTGCGTAATATATACTCATTCTCCCTAATATATATAGATTAACTGACTACTAGTGGTTTGGATTAAATTAAATTTAAATATATATAGATTAACTGACTACTAGTGGTTTGGATTAAATTAAATTTATTTAAATTTGATGATGTAAAACTCAACAAAATATCTTTCTTATTTCTCACAAAATATATTTAATTTAAAAAGTTAGAAATCTTTTTCTTTTTACCTTTTAACTCAAAAGATTTGTGACTTATTCGCTTAAAACGAAACATATTTTGACAGCTTCAAAAGAATTGAGAATATTTTAAAGGATTTTTGATATGGAAGATCCACCAAAAAAAACAAACAAGAAAAAGATGATTAGACAGTCGTTGGTGAAGAAGACCGACCTAAATTAAAATTGCAGATTAACGGTTAGAAGACAGTTGTAAAAGATTGACATATGAATTGAAATTTGCACGTTCACTGTCTTTGCCTAAAAAAAATTCATATCACAAATTCGTTTCAATATCATGAAACAATTTCGTTAACTTTATTAGGATAACGAAGCGAATTATGATGACGAAAACAGGCAGCATTCAATTCAAATACAGACCGTTGAAACAAGAACGTCCACATACAGGTATTATCCAAAAAATCTTACAGAATTTTTTTGGATAATACCTTACAGAATACAGACCGTTGAAACAAGAACGTCTACTTACAGGTATTATCCAAAAAATCTTACAGAATCTTACAGGTATTATGTTAAAAGGAGATGGAGATTGAGATAAATGTACAAAGATTTAGAATTGACATGTTTGGATTATTGTGAAGTGTTCATTGTGTAACTTTATTGTAAGCATATTATTGTTTCATTGATAATGGTCTTCTCACATTGTATATATGTACCAAATTTGTAAGCATGTCACTATTCCATTGTTGATTATCTTGTCACATTGATCACTTTTATGGTCCTAAGTGGTCAAATAAATCTATGTAAACAACCCAAGGGACTAAATTGAAGATACCCATGGCTTAAGGATAGATTCTATCAATATAAGCAATAAGCTAGGAAGATTAGGCTTAAGACATGTGGAGGTGGCATTTGGTTTTTCATATATTCAGGATATGATAAAGGTTTGAGGGGTAACTCAACCTCTTTAAATACTATGATGTCTTACCATAAACTCAATTTTGATTCCTCTAGTGAGGAAAAATGGTTTCAACAACAAGTTGTGGTGGGGATGGAAGTCCATTAGCAGGTGTCGAAGGGTGAAGCATACTAGTGTACACTAGCGTGTTTACTATGGATGTCATCCATCAAATGTAGAGAAGCATCCCTTGGTTTCTTTGGGGATTATTTCTCTACGGAAACAAAAATAAAAAGATAGGACAATGGAAAATTCAGTGAGTTAAATATTTATTGCCCACCCAACCCTTCCCCGAACAACAAGTAACTCATAGATTTATGAGTTTGATTGATCATTCAATCAATTATCTAAAGACCCTCACCCTCAAGGTGTGTTAGGGCTTATAATATTACTTGTGGTATAATTGTAACGTCCCCCAACCCATCTGAGGGACATTATGGTGTGGAATACTCATAAAAAAATGAATTTATGCTAACTAATTTATTTCTTGTAGTTTTCAACCATCAATTACAACAAGATTTAGCTATTATCTATAACCATAAAAATATATGCATCTACAATATGCTAAAAATAAACATGAATGCAATAAATAGTTCATTACAACAACATATAAATCATTCTCATTTACATAGATCCTACACATCAATTTAACTCATAAATATGAGATAGAAAACAGGTAAACACTTGTATTTTAACAATAGCTGTGCAACTAGCTGCTTGGGACAGATGTTCCAACCAACCATAAACTGATTATTCCAACTCTCAACAGCCAGTCACCCATGAGCTGAGGATAGTAATCAACAAAAGAGGGTTGTCTCTACTTTTCCACTCACAACTTAGAAAAAATCATAATCCATTGGTATTCTCCTACAACTATCTCGATTTTCCACCGCCCAACCCAAGGAATGTACAACTTCATTGATATCAGTCCCTCAGGCATCCCATTCGTTTATCAGGATCTCTCTGGCACAGGGAGCTAGGAATATGTTAGTTGAGAACTCAAAGGAACTCACTCATCAGAAACACTACGACCAACAACAACAAACACTTTATTTTCTAATAAAACTCACTTAGGAGTTCACTCTTCAATTCTAACAACATGGATCTTAAATCTTCATCTCCAAAAATGCTCCATCATGCTCTAGAATTCACCCTCCATGGACACAGTAGCTCCAATCTCTCTTTCATTCTCTCTACTTGCTCCTCATGCACAAAAAGTGATTGTGAAAAAACTATTTCTCTCCACATACGAATTTCCTCTCCTTTGGTTTCCTTCCTTGAATCAGACACTTCCCCAAGACAATTGTACTTAGCCCCCATGTGCCCAGTAACTTTGGGAAGTGACCACTCACACCCACCCTCTTACATGTATTCAATGATTGGATTTGGTAACACTCAATCAGAAATTGGAAAGTTCATATAGCAATAGAAAAATTAAGAAAAAAAATGGATTAAATTAATATTCATGGGTAATTCCCCTTTGGACCCCCTCTTGACCATTTTCTTAGACCCTCCATTCTCTTGTGGATTAATTCATCCCCCATATATTTCCATGTCCCCTTAGCAACTAGGAACACATTTTATTATTAAAACGTGGAAATACAATTCTCATATTACATCATGTTGGTCATAGCCACACATTATATCTACATTAAGCATAATTAAACTGGGGATTATAGTCGGGATGTTACAATCCCCCTACCCTACAATTGTGCTTCATGGTCAGTGCACACTATGTCGATATACATATATGAAAATTTACATCAAGATACTTAGAAAAATAAAATTCTTCACTTTCAGAACTCCAATAGTAGTTCCAACCATAATCTCCTCTTACTCTCAACTCGTTGACCCAAGGAATGCACCATTCGTTTGTCAGGGATAATCCAATGTATGTACCAATTGTGTATCAAGGCTAACCCAAGGAGTGAGCCATCGTTTTATGAGTTCCAAAACGAAGTTGGCTAGGACTCTAAGATGTGGTTTTGGAACTCTAGCTACTCAAAATGGAGTCTTGGATTCTATTTTATTGAAAATTGTTAAAACTTTGTGGGTATTATACGTGCTATTTTCTTCATTCTCCCATATAGTATATTTATAACCGTATCAGGTCCATTGAACCTTTACCATCCATATGGATTTGCTCCTGAGAACTTTGAATTTTCGGTCCAAGATGTGCATTAGTTCCACTCGGAAATCCCCTTCGTGCTCCACTTGGATCACATTCCAATAAATTATGTGGTTTGGATCCGGAACATATTTATTTAAAATGACACATGAAATACATTATACACTCTCATGGATGCAGACAATGCTATCATGTATGCAATTGGCCCTATCTTTTCTAAGATTTCAAAAGGTCCACAAAATCTCATTGCCAACTTTTTGAAACATCCTAATTTTAGAGAACTTCTTTTTGCGTTCACTTTTAAGAAAACATGTTCTCCCACTTTGAAAAATCCAAACACTCTATTCTTGTCTACATAATGCTTCTACCTATCCTGGGAATCCTTTAAATTATGCTTTATCGTTTCCATCTTCTCTTCAATTTCCTTCAATAAATCTAGTCATACAAGTGCTCTATCTGCTAAATTATTACAACTTATTTCTTTGTTACACTTTCTTCCATAAAATGACTCCAAATGACTCATTTATAATGAGGCCTCATATCCATTGTTTTAGGAAATTCAACCAAGTGAATATAATCTTCCCACTTTCATGGCTAGTCCATCACATAAATTTTGAGCATGTCCTTAATTATCTTGTTAATCCTTTATGTTTTCCCATCTGACTTTGGATGATATGTTGTACTAAGATTTAAATTTGTGTCAAATCCCTTGAACAAATATTTCCAAAAATTGGAAGTAAACTTTGGATCTCTATCTAAAACTATTTCCTTCGACACCCCATGTAGCCTAAAAAATTCCTTCATATATATTTCTACAATATTTCTTTCCTTGTGGGTTGTCCTTATTGGAATGAAATATGTTGCCTTAGGTAATTTATCCACCACCACCATGATGGACTGACGATGCTTCATTGTTCTGAGAATCTTAGTAATAAAACCCACTATGACAAACTTCCCACTTCCATTCATGAATGGACAAAAAATATAAAAAACTCGTTGGGTGTCTATGTTATGTCTTCAATTTTTGGCATTCTAGACATATGGCTATGTAATTACCCACTTCTTTCTTCATTCTTAGCAAAAAATATTGACTTCTTACAAATGCAACTATATTATGATATCATGGGTTCCTGACATATGACACATTATGCATTTCCTTCAGCACTACATTTTTTATCTCATTGGAATTCGACACATACAATTTTCCTTTGTACATGAGAATCCCATCTTCTTTCAACTTATAAGAATTAAATTTCTGCTGAAATTATCCTTGTTGCAATATCTCTTTTTATTTTTAGATATTGTTGATATGAATTTTCTATTGCAAAAATTTGATCTTTCATACCTGTACATGTTGATGGCTACAATATGCACTTCATGAGCTATATTGTTGAATGCATCAACCACTTGATTTTATTTCCCCTTTATCTACTTAATTTAAAAATCATATTCGCTATGGAATTTAAACCATCTAGATTATCTAGCATTTAGTGTTTGTTGTCCGAACAAATGCTTTAGATCGCAGTAGTTTTTTTGATCTCAAATTTATTACCCATAAGGTAATGTCTACACATTTTTAATGCATGTACAGTTGTTTCTAATTCCAAGTCATGGATAACATAATGCATCTCCTGCTATTTTAATTTTCTGGACTCATAACATAACACATGATCTTTTTGACTGGGGACTCCACTAAACCATTCCTGGCTTCCATCAGTGCAGACAACAAAATGTTCATCTGGATCCACAATATTCAATATTGGCACACTTGTCAATGTGTCTTTTAGCTACTGAAATCTCTCTTCACACTTGGAAGTCCATTTGAACTTCACTCGCTTCTTCTGTAAAAAAGTTATTGGACTTGCAATCTTTGAAAATCCTTTTATGAATATTCGGTAATAACTGGAAAGACTCATGAATGATATGAACTCTCTCACATTACTTGGGACTAGCCATCCTTTACCATCCTCTATCTTTTTCAGGAACCATTGTTATCCCTTCTGCTGAAATGATATGCCCCAAGTAGTAAATCGTCTTTTGATAAAATATGCACTTAGTTTATCATACAATTTATTCTCTCTTAGAACTTTCAACATCATTCTTAAATGTTTCTCATGTTCCTCTTCCGACCTAGAGTAGATGAGTATATCATCTAGGAACACAATTAAAAAAAAAATCAAGTAGTCCCTAAACACTCCATTCATTAGGCACATAAAACATGTTGGGAAATTTGATAGTCCAATTGACACTATCGTGAATTCGTAATGCCCCTATATTTTCCTAAATGTTGTCTTGTTGATGTCTTCTTCCTTTATCCTCACTTAAATATAACTTGATCTAAGGTTAATCTTTGAAAAGAATCTTGCACCTTTAAGCTTATCTAACAAATCATCAATTATTGGAAAATGATATTTTTTCTTTATTATGACATTATTTAACTATTTGAAATGAATACATAGCCTTAATGTTCCATATTTATTATTCACTAAAAGAATCGAGGCTCCCCAAGGTGACACACTTGGGCGTATGTAACCCCTATTTAACAATTCTTAAAGTTTCATATGCAATTCTTTCAATTATGGTGTGCCCATTCTATATGGTGTTGTTGGCAACCAAATATTCATGTCGATTTTATCATTGTAAAATATCATCTTAATGGGATAAATTTTTTTGTAGCTGCCTCGTTTCTTTACAAAGATTTTCATCATTTTTGGTTTTAGATTAAGTGTGTGTATGAGTTCATTTATTCGTTTCACTTGTTCAATTTCATGACTGTAAGAATGAAATTGGAACAAGCTTTGGTTTGGGCTCATCATACAGTTTGTGGATTTTCCTTTTATAAATTGGATAACACCTAAGGGAATCTAACAATTTCAAGAACCTTCAAAAGATTGTGAACCTATCGTATTATGGGTTACTTCCTTACCATTAGCGCATGAGTTTTCTCCCTTGGGGTTATGCCTTAGGAATTTTATTCTTTGAATGTTTTAATTGTCACATTACCATATCTACAATCATGCATCAAACAATAACTTTGGTATAATTTCAAATATAAATGCTATCCTTTATAGTCATATCACAGTCTCGTCGTGTTGGTACAGGATGGACAATCATTCTTTGAAACAGTTACTTCTTCGTCCTGCTAGTGCAAGCCTGCATTCATTTCCTTAGGTGGAAAGTTTTCATTTTTGGGTTCGACAGTCATTTGACAAGGTGTTTCATTCTTACGTGTCCTCTGGTTTAGCATACATTCAACATTTTAAGTGGTCTCTATGGTGGCTTTCTCTCGAAGCCTTAGGTATCGGGTCTCCTCTGAGTATCTAGAGATTACCGTCTTTTTCTTGTGTTTTTTAACACACTCCACCCTTCACTACTCCTGCTGGTTTTGTGTGACCAAATCAATGGCGCCGATGGTCAGGATCGAGCTGAATGGGTCACAGGATCTCCTCTCACATGATGACACTATAAACGATTTCATGGATTATGGTTGGGATGGGTTCATAAAACGATTCGAGGGTTTTAACCTCAAATTTACTCAAGCCTTTGCCAAAACTTTCGATGGTGCTAAGGCTAAGATTGGGGAATTAAAGTTGGAAGTGATATAGGGTTCAATAGCAGAGGCTACGAGATTTCCCCAAGAAGGTGCTAACTAGTTTAAAAACCTCAATTTTGAAGGCATGCTTTGGCACCCATTGTTGGCTTCCAAGAAATCACGTTATAGTGTAAAAGTTACACCAATTGTTTTATTTAAACCATGATGGCATGGTTTACAGTTGATACTTAAGAAGTTTGTCACATGTAAGGGTAGATACAGACTAGTCTTCCTGTATCATGTCCGTTTATTGATGGTATTTTTAGGTTTTAGTTTAAATATGCCATTTTGTCTACTTAGGAACCTGCAAAAAATGGCCAAATTATACCAAAGAAAAAACCTAAATGCACAGTCTACTTTGTTCCATCATGACCTAGTTCGAATTTTGGTAATTTCGCAATTGTCTAAAGTTGGGGATAGTTGGAAAGATTTCGTGGGTAGAAATGGGTTCTCTCTACCTGAAAACATGACTAACTCACCTCTGCATTTTAATGAACCTTCCAGTCCCTATCGATAAAAGCCCTCTATGAAAAATCTACATGTCGAATTACAGGAAAGCATTATGTCTATGAATAAAACCCTTGTTCTTTTCCGTAAGTCATCCAAAGGCAAGAAATAGAGATGCTATTTTATTCCAAGGAAATCTTTAGAAGAGGTTTTGGATGATCTGAAGGATAAAATCCTTGATGTTCCTAATTCTGAGCCAATTCGGGTTGATTTATGTGAACTTCAAAAAAAAAAAATAGGGTAGGCAAAAGATACAGAGAAGTCCATAGATCAATTTTAAAAATAAAAGGCCTGGTCAAATCATATCTAGAACACTATGAAATCAACATCGTGATCATGAAAAACCTATCCCTATTATTGAGGTCGATGACCATATTTTCGAGGATGATATCGATGACCAAGTTCTTGAGGAAAATATTGATGTCGATACACAATAGTTCGATTTCGTATCGAATCTGCCTCCTTTCGTAAATAAACATCAAGGTTTTTTAGGAATTCAACATGATCTAAAATGAACCATGGAACAATATAAATTATCCACTACACAGCAAGGTCGGCCTTTACCAAGCATGGAACCGGTGCATTCCGAGAATTGTTTCGATTGGATCGAAAGGTATTATCAGGATGCTCCTTACCTACAGGCACAGTTGAACCAAGTGGTCACTCGGAATTCAACGCTTTAGAGGGAGAAGGATGATCTCATAGCTTTTGTTCGATCGAATGCACACAAAGACAACAAATGTATTAAGCGATCTGGGAATGTGGTCATTAAAAATTCGACCAATTTCAATACTATCATAAACTCATACCTGTCTGATGCCTCTCTTTAAAATTTATGAATTGGTAAATAGTTTGTTTCTATTTCATGATTTGATTCTATTTGGATAAATAATTGGTAGATTCATTTTGATTTTATTTTTATTTTAGACTAGCTACAAATTTGAAAGATTCTATAGCTAGTCTTCTGAAATTATTTGTTTTGATTATTATCTAATTTTGATTTCATTTTTATGGTTTTAGGTGAACAACAGATTGATTTTCTATGATTAAGGAAATGAGTCATGGGTTGAGCGTTTAGTGGACTAGTAATTTCCTATTTTGAAAAACAATGTTTATTAACGTAAATATTTTTTATTAAAAGACTCCAACATGATTATCTTTTTGTTATTTTATTTTAGTAAAAAAGACTTATTTTAAGAGATCTACCTCTATCTTACATTATAGGAGGTAACATATTAGAAACATGTTTAAATAGCAATGTTTCCTAGTGATGTGGGCAATTCCTCACGGACCATGTGATGGACATATTTTTTTGAAACTATATGGGAAAGTAGTTTACTCTTTGGATTCCGTCTTGTGTAGACTGTGCAATGTTTTTTCCATTATCTTCTCATGTAATTTCTAGGTGTGAAATGTTATATGTATCTAGCTAGATTTAGTCTGTTTTGCACATAATATTTTATATCATACTTTTCTTTATGTTGTTCATTATCTTTTGGTTTAGCTCATATCTGTGACTGGTCATCTATTTAAGTATTTTGAGTTTACGTCCGATACTAGATAGCTAGTAACACCATAACCAAGAATTTGAATTTTTTCCATTCTCAGTTATTGGATATTTAAAGGTCACTTGATATATAATTATTTGTGTCTCTTTCATTATAAACTCGTTCCAGAACATGAAATACTTATGTGAGTTTCTTCAAGAAGTATTATGCTTTCCTTTGTTATAGGTTTACACTTGACATAGGTTAAGAGGAGATCATACAAATGCAGAGGGATGAACTTAGTTTAGTATTGTTGATCATCAATAGGTTAGTCAATTTATTATTTTAATTTCTTGATTTGTAAATGAAGAGTGATTGCATCATTTAAACGTCAATTTTCTTTGTCTAATTTCATTATATCATTTACAATCTGGTTCATTCATTCTTCATTAGTTAGGTAATTAGACTACTAGAATAATTTTGTTTATTTGTAATCTTGTTTAGATCCATTATCTTAAAACAAATGTTTTCACAAGGCTTTGCTCAAACCTTGTAAACTGTATATAACCATTGTACATAAACACTGTTAGTTAAGCATTTGTAATTAAAGTGTTGATTGCTAGAGTAATATCTTTAGTTAGTCCACATCTTTTAAATTTTTTTAGGATATTAGTTGGATAAGGGATCCATAAAACGCATCAGGGTATATTATACCAAACGACTTGGGTTGAGTAGAAAACACCTAGACCAGATATTCCCTTCCCGTTGACGGTGTGTCATAAATGCCCGTCAACAAATGACGCTAGAAGGAGGGTCTGAAATTCGTTGATGGCACATGAAGGTCATAAGACTCCCCCAAAAAATCGGTCTCATGTCATGACGCGTAGTCGCACAGACAATAATGTTACACTTGATCCAACTACTACCTCAAACACTACTCCTGATATTCTCATTGAACCAGTGACACCAGTTCCTTAAGGGATTGACGTTGAAGAAATTTTTCGCCAGTAGATCATAAGGACTCAAAGTGATTTATCCCAAATAAGACAACCTAGTAGACAACTTAATCAAACCATTGATTTCACCAATATGCAAGGACTACCTCAAGACACTAGTTTGCCCGAAAACCCACTAGGCGGTAATATCATTGATCCTTCTGAAGCACATATCCTTGGTATGGGGGATCTGGTATCCCACCATCCCCACCTAGTTCTTCTCCACCCTCTTCAGGAGAGGAATCCTCATATGAAGGCAGTTCTTCATATGAACAATCTCAACCTTCAACTCCACCAACTCCCATGGAAAACCAAAATAATCCCACCAGACCTTAGATTGATCAAGATATCATGGAAGTACTTGGACCACCACACTCGTTTCCTAAACATACAGAGAAGTGGCTACCCAAATTTGATCCAGATTCAAAGCAATCAGTTGAGGATCACATCAAGAAATTTATGTTAGTTGTTATACTCGAGAGTGTTGAGAACGAAGATGTTGTGTGCAGGTTATTCTTGTACACTTTTGAGGGGAATTCCTCAACATGGTATTTTTCTCAACAACCTCAAACCATCGTCTCTTGGGAAAAGTTTGAAACCTATTTTCTAGAAAAATTCGGAGATGATAAATCTCCTGAAGTCTTGGTAATGGAACTCTCTAGTTTGAAAATGAACCCTAAATAAAAAGTTAAGGACTTCAACCAGATATTCCTAAAATAAAAAAAACAAAATCCCTGTAGATTCGATGCCCACAAAAAATATGACTCTTGTATACTATACTAAGGCCCTGCATCACAACATAGCCATATGGGTTAAAAGGTATAAACAAAACAAATTATTAGAAGCATTTGAGGAGGAATTCCTTATTGAGAAGGACATTTTGAGCTTAAAAGATAGTCTAAATAGTGAGGCTAAAACAACTTCATCTTCTAAAAAGAAAATAGAAATCCTCACTAGATCTCCTCAAACTAAAAATCAACAAGAGACATTAGACTTGGAAATTTTTCCTAAAGGTTTTCAGATATTATCCAACCTGGTCGTAGACTTGAAAAGATCCATTGAGGAGGCATCTAAAAGTAAAGGAGGTTTTAGACCACCTTTCAAAAAACCTTTTCCTCCAAACTGACCAAACCCGATGACAGAAGGTCTAAACTTTGAAGGACTACAATATTCTTTGCAAACGATATTGGAAGCACATGATAACTCTGTTTCTGCACCCCCTAAAAATCATGACGATACAAATGAGGAAGAAACACCTGATGAGGAGGACTCATCTCCTCCCATTTTCGGGCATTTGTCGGACAACATCTTCCAAGCGAATTTTGAAACTGTCCATCCTTATAACACTTGAAGTAAATAACAAAACAAACCTTCACCTGAAACAAGTAGGAATGTGGTTTCAAAACAACCAAAGAAAACTAAAACTAGACAAAACTTTGTTGCCCTAGTTTTAGAATATGATTTGATTGAAGATCTTAAAAAACTAAGGGAAAATATATCATTCTTTGAATTACTTAAATTTCCTCTTATCCTACAGAAAATGCTCCAAAGTATTTCTAAAAATAATAAAAAGAATTATTCAATCAGCAAGAAATCAACATAAAGTGACCCAAACAAAACTAAATATGTCCCCGATAAAATATCATCTGAAAATTAGGATAAAAGGGACATATCCGAGAAAACTATAGGAAACTTAGATAAAACTTTTACAAGTACATCCATAAAAAATCAGCAGAATTCTGTTGTTTCTTCACGAAAAATGTGCCTCCTTTTTTGCTAACTTTCTAAATTTTTAATAGAAATGTACATAATTGTATGGTTGATTCTGGTGCCTTGTCAAATGTAATGCCTATATATGTGTTTCATAAATAATGTTGAAGTAAAACCTTATGATTTAAAGATCATTTAGTTAGATTGAACTAATGACAAAGTCATTGGTGAACTTAAAAATGCACTGATAAGATTTTCATCCAACCCAAAGGTTCACCAAGTAATTGATATTATTGTTGTTGACATTCGAGAAGTGTATGGTTTATTTTTGAGTAGATATTGGTTAGAGAAGTTACATGGATATTTTTCTATGGACAGGTCTCATCTGTGGCTGCCAGAAAATGGATAGCTTAACAAGATCAAAATAAACAGAGAACATTACCTCAAGTACACTGTGATAGATTTAAACGATCAAAATGAGCTCTTTACTACTGCTGTAAATTCGATTGAGACACAGGGAATGAATACGTTTTTTGGAAATTTCATGACTGGAATATCCTCTATCACCAACCCAGAACAACAATTTGAAATAACAGCTTATACTCATATGGAAACTCTGAAAAGTACACCGAACATTGCTGATGAACAAATCTGGTCCTTATACTTTGAAGGATCTAAATCTCGGGAAGGGGTAGGTGTTGGTTGTGTGCTTATCGATCCCAAAGGTAATAAAACAATTATTGTTTGTCTATTGGAATTTCAATGTACTAATAATACATCAGAATACAAAGAACTCTTGTAGGGACTACAAAAGGCACTGGATCTGTACATGCAAAAAATAGTAATATTGGGTGACTCTAAAATCGTAGTCAAGCATGTAAGAAATGCAATACATTGTTTATCACCACATTTGAAAAACTACCAAACTGAGGTATGGAGTTTAATACATAAATTTCTCACTTTCAATATAAATTCCATTCCTAGGTCAAGTAATTCATAAGATGATTTATTATCTAATGTTGCCTCTAAATTGTTTCCTATTGAAGGTATTTCCCCTAACGCATTATCAGTTGAATTGTTATTTAGGACATCAATTCCTGAAAACATCACAAATTGGTGAGTGTTTGATGATGATCAACAAATCATCAATTTTCTTCATATGGAAGACACCTTCCAAGATGCAGTAATCGATGAAAGCACCCATAATGAAAACCTTCGAGATTTCATGGTAATATCTGATCCTCGATCTACAGAATTATCATCTAAGATGGTAAACTCTATCCCCAAATATTTTTTTAGGTTATAAATTTTTTATGATCTGCATGACAAGTATAGAGGGGTAGTCAATTTCAAAACGAATAGTTCCTCATTACTGTACGAAATTGTGAATTTAGGAATGCAGGATAATCCTCAAAATATCAGTCTGGTGAAAGGGTGTTCTAAACAAGAAAAGTCTTCATTTATAAAAAAATTCAAATAATTCAAGGATGTGTTTGCTTGGATGTATGACGAACTAAAAACTTTTGATCCAAATATAATACAACATGTAATTCCCATGAAGCCGCAAACCCAACCTTTTCAACAAAAATTGAGAAAAATGCATCCTAAATTAGAATTGTTATCCCCGATATCCAGGGATAACTAGGAGATCATGTCTCGAGGCCCACATGGTCCTAGACATGGAGTACTGAGAGTAGGAGCGACATGAGCATGGCCCTGGACGGTCCATCTTTCTTCTTCTCAGCCAGCTTTGTCCTGTCAGCAGTACCAGTCTCCATCACTACCGACCTGGCCTTGCATCAGAGAGGACTCTTTCTCCATGAGGTAATTGGTCCAAGGTATCATGGTATGTATCATATTTGATCATTATAACCTTCTTATATATGCATTAGGTTCCTTTCATTTCAGATGACTGCTTGGATCTTACACTAATCCACTTGACCATTGTTGGGGTGATTGATGAGGTAGCTTAGCAAGTTGGTATTCATGGGTTTTGGTTAGCCACCAAGGGGGGTTTGCAGAGCCATCGTCCGCTCCCACCATTTTATCATTTTTACATCTTAAAACCCCACTCATCCATCCCATTCCCCTAGTCTAGCCATTAGAATGACCTTCCAGGGTACATCTTGTCTTGTGGGAAGAAGGGGCTAAAGGCCCAGGGGCTAAAAGCAGCTGGTAATAGATAAAAGCCATAGGAAAAGAAACCTCGAGATGCTTCACCCAGGGGATCCCCAAGAAGGCAATAAAAAGCCTCTCGATAAGAAACTAAGGGAGCCTAAGAAAATGATAAATAAATAAATGCAACACCTAACCAAGAGGATGGGAGGTCTCATCACGAGCTGGCCTATTATGTTCATAGGTATTTAGCAGTATGGCATTGCCACCATCTAGTCACCAAACCAGGGCAGTGACCTTTGGTTGCATGGCCAAAGGAAAGGGGGTCTCATCACGAGCTAGCCTTCTCATTTCTGCGAAGATGCCAGTGGGTAACACTGTCAGCTCTAGCCACCAAGCCAAGGCAGTGTCCTCTTCGTCGTGGCTTGTAGTAAAAAAGGAATAAAAGAAAGATAAGGAAAATAAGGGCTTGGAAAAAATGCATCCATGACGGGTACAGCTCGCCTCCTAGAAAGGCACCCACAGACAACACCAGCCCTTGGTCTGACTATGACTAGACATCCCTAAAAAACCATATCATCTCATTATACATAGTTTGAATGACCCTTTGAGGGAACTTTCCATTTCTTGTGAATATTAGCCCAATAGGTTGCCCTTTTGGTTTCCTTAGCTTTGTATAGTGGATCTCTATAATGTCTTTGAGCTCTTAGAAGACTTGTTAGGGATTTCATGCATATGTTTGATAAATTTAATGATGAGATGTGATTTACATTGCTATGATGTCTAGGACTGACGAGCCCCTGGAGGGCGTAGTCTTTGATGTGCAGGACCATGCCCGACGGACAGGTACCAGAGGATTGGTGCACATAGGGAGATGATTAGCTAGGACCTCCATGGGGCTGAAGAGCCCATCAGATGGTCGCTGGGATGGTAGAGGCAGGATAGAGTTGTGACGAGCCTTTGCACAGAGAAGAAGAAGGATGCCCTCATCAGGACGTTTTGGCAGAGACCTAGCCTATGGGGATCAGCCCCTTGCAGATGGGACATGGACCTTGATGGATAGGACGCCACCCAGGACTAGCTGGACATTTTCTGGAGCAGATAGCAGTGTGCTGGGCCTTCTGAGCACACATAACAGGTTGCAGGAGCCCTAGAGGGGCCAACATCTAGCTTATTGGATGATGATTTTTCCCTAAAAGGGCCAACGTCTCCCCTATAGGGGCCTGACGTCTTCATTTTCTGCTTATTCTTGGCATTTTAGGCATGTAAAGTGACAAATGATTGAATAATGTAATGTCAGCCTTGTCGGCCGTTTTGTTGACCTATTTTTGTAAATTAAAGGTCATGAGATCATATAAATAGAGGACGTTGCCTCTTCATTTTATCATAACACAACTTGCTCTCTTGGAGAGATATCATTTTTAGCTCTTGTCTTGGTTTATTCTTCTCTTTTG
>ML781485.1:552762-569922 GCA_009831015.1 Picea engelmannii | reverse complement strand
TTTCTGCACTTAGGAAACAATTTTATCCTTTGGGTTATAAAGAAAAAACAATCATTGAATGGCAATCTTTAAAGCTAAGAAAAGGACAATCAGTGCAAGAATATACCGATGGATTTAGGAAAATGGCATTAATGTTAGACATTACTTTGCAAACACAAGAAACACTTATGAAGTATATAGGTGGATTGCCTGCACATATTAGAAACACTGTTTTCATGTTTGCACCCGCTAACCTTGATGAGGTTTCTGTTCAAGCTACATATATTGAAGCAGGGAAAGAAGGTGTGTCGGGGGAATCGTCATTTTCAAAGAAAAATGATAAGAGGAAAAGGCATGGTAATGGCAAGAGTGCAAACACCGTGACAAAGAAGGAAGGAAAACCCTCTTGCAAACATTGCAAGAAAGAGGGACACGATGAGGACAAATGTTGGCAGTTGCATCGTGACAAGAGGCCAAAATGGTTCAAAGGAAAGAAGGGAACGCAAACAACAGCAACAACGACATCAAAGCCTATAGATTTGGGATCGGATTTAGGTGATGAATCTAAGATGACATTGGTTGGTATGACAGGTAAATTTGGTGAAGAGATTGATTGTAGAAGCAAGTTGTTTCATGTAAGAGTAATAATGCGACACACTAAGATAAACACACTAATCAACAATTGATCTCAATCTAATTTAATCTCAGAAGATTTGGTTAAGAAATTTGGATTAATAACACAAACACATCATAAGCCTTACACACTTAAATGGATGAGCAATCATCATCAGATGCACATAACAAAGCAGTGCACGGTCAAATTTGCAATTTTAGATAAGTATGTGGATGAAGTAACTTGTGATGTAGTGTCGTTAAAAGAATGTGGAATGGTCTTAGGTAGTCCGTACTTGTATGATCGTAAGGCAATCTTCTACAGAACTAAGAATCAGTATCAGTTCACTAAAGAAGGTCATGATTATGTAGTGCATGCTCATCATGTTAAAACAAGTAAAACTCTTCAAACAATGGAACAGCTAACGAAGGCAGTGCAAATAAGCGACAAACCATTAATTGTTTCAGATGAAGTAATAGATCTTAAGCAAGAACAAGACATGATTGTTGAGTGGAAAATCAATCATAAATTGCTTCAAGATAAACTCATGTCGTGCAAATACTTCAAGTATATCAGTTCATTTGTAGTCGTTTTTCTGATGTTATCATTAGCAATGTTTGGTACATGGATGATAGTGGCTTCAGTAAAATATAACAGGGTTGCAATGACTAACAATATACTGTTAGTTGTCATAATTATGTTACAGCTGAACTTGATGAGACAGGTGCACAGGACAGAGTTCAGAGACAGAGGACAAGCCGGGTGGCCTATCCCGAGCTTGTTAACTGGTCAGTAACCTTTTGGGGTCCAAAAGGTCTTTTTGTGGGGAGGTGTGATATGAAATAAGATCCAGAAGCCTGATAGGGCTTGAAAAATGCTCAAAAATGAAAGTGCTCGGAATGCGATGAAACCTCTGCCATTACGTCCAACTCGTCTTCCTGATTCCGGCGGTATATTTACTTCGTCAAACGGAGTCCGTATGGAGAAGATATCACGTTCTGTCCGAAAATTCAAACAAGCAAAAAAAGGGGATGACTGTATAGTCCGTACAGTCCACGTGTCATGATCCTACAGCTGATGTGGCAGGGTCGTACAGATGACGTGGAAGCTTCAAAAGGTGACACGTGGAAGACCGTACAGAGGACACGTGGCATCACCAGGACGCGACACGTGTCATGCGGATTTGGCACTTTTGGCGTACGATCGGACCAGTGCTGAGGTGACACGTGTCACCACTAACAGGGTGACACATTGCAGGATGACGTCATCCATTGACGTGGCACGATGACAGGGAAGACACGTGGAATGACATGGCAGTACGGCGGTAGGTGACAGAGCTGACAGGTGGCAGTATGGCAGAATCGACATGGCAAATACGTGGTCCAATCAGGAGTTGACGCGTGTCATAACCTGGTTGGTTTTTAAAGCGCCACGTGGCCCAGTCACGGGTTGACACGTGGCACCGTTTTATTTGTCATTGGTTTCTATGTTAAAATTTTGGTTGGCATGCACGGGGGTCGAACCGACGACCTCCCCTCCGGTTGTGGACTGACCAAGTCGGGCTAACCGCTCGGGCTATGGTTCGTTCTTGTTATGTTTGTGGCATTAAATTCATTTGAATTTTGTTGTTGGTTCGCATGGCGGGAAAAAGGGCTGGGGTCTAGCCCCAGCCCTCGGCGGAATTCACACGACCCTGCTATGTGACCGGAGCCCACTTAAAAAACCACACGCGTTTTGGCGGGAATGTTGGGGCGCGGTTTAAAACGGTTAACACCGTGGCCATATGGCCTGTACCTACGCCATAGAACCAGACCGTTGAACATATAGCGCGGGGTTTCTTTTAAAACCGTGGCCATATGGCCCCATTTATGCGCCAAGGAACCGGGAGTAGGAGCCAATGAACAAGGGCCAACGCGTGAAGCGCTCGGCCACATGCCGACTTATATGACCAGGGGCACGCGCCAAAAGGGGGCTGCGCCCGATTTTTACCAATTGAACTTTATTAAAGTGGTTTTTTCAAACGAAATTTGGTTTTTTGTAATTAAATATGCCTATTTTTAATTGATTTCTTCCATTTTTGGGGGATATTGGGCATTTTTGGAGGCCAGATTCTTGGAGGAAGTTGGGGATGTGAAACCAAATCCATTGCTATATAAACCAGGCCTGTTTGAGGAAAAACACAGTCATTCAGAGAAGAGTTATGTTGAATGAAAGCCAAGCCAAAGTCAGTTTGATGCAGGGAAGCCTTTGAGGTGGAGACGTTGTCGGATCGTTTCTAGGAGCTTGGAGCATCAGTTTTCCATGCCGTTTCTTTTGCAGGGTTCTTGAGATCTGGGACAACAAGACCAGATCATTCTTGTATCCATTTGGCATTGTTGAGATGTAATTTTGAGCACTTGAGAAGAAATAAAGAAGCCTCCCCCACAAGGAAGAAGGCCCGGAGACGTAGGCAAAAGTTGTGCCGAACTCTGTTATCAACCTGCGTTCTTATGGTTTGCTGTTCATTATTCATTTCAGATCTGCATATGTGTATCTGGATGATATAATCCTCTTTTTTTCCTCATTCTTTCATTAAATTCTCAAATGGTTAAATTATACATGCAAGTTTAAAACTCAACCATAATCATTCAAAAGATCCTGCGGATCAAGTGGTATCAGAGGACGTTGCGTCTTCATTTTATCATAACACAACTTGCTCTCTTGGAGAGATATCATTTTTATCTCTTGTCTTGGTTTATTCTTCTCTTTTGGAGTGAGGTGCAACCTCTTGGAGGACTATTCTTTGGCATGTGGTGCTTTTTTATCATTGGAAGGTTTACAACTAATAGGACGCCACCCAGGACTAGATGGACATTTTCTGGAGCAGATAGCAGTGTGTTGGGCCTTCTGGGCACAAATAGCAAGTTGCAGGAGCCCCAGAGGAGCCAACGTCTGGCTTACTGGATGATGATTTTTCCCTAAAAGGGCCAACGTCTCCCCTATAGGGGCCTGACGTCTTCATTTTCTTCTTATTCTTGGCATTTTAGGCATGTAAAGTGACAAATGATTGAATAATGTAATGTCATCCTTGTCGGCTGTTTTGTTGACCTATTTTTGTAAATTAAAGGTCATGAGATTATATAAATAGAGGACATTGCCTCTTCATTTTATCATAACACAACTTGCTCTCTTGGAGAGATATCATTTTTAGCTCTTGTCTTGGTTTATTCTTCTCTTTTGGAGTGAGGTGCAACCTCTTGGAGGACTATTCTTTGGCATGTGGTGTTTTTTTATCATTGGAAGGTTTACAACTAGGGTATGGATTATGCTTCTTCATGAGTTTGTAAGTGTTTCTTCATCAAAACTTCTTGAATGAATGGTTGTTGATCTAATATCTTGCATACATTGTTATCTTGTTATTATTTGCTTAATTCTTGAAACCCTAGGGAGCCAACTCACAAGTAGGTTGTGGCTTCATGTCCCCATGATAAAAGATTATAGCCATTTGATTGGAGAAGGTTTAGCCTAGCCATAGCTACACTAGACTTCCTCTTATCTTGAGTTAGTTTTGAGCACAAATTGAAGAAAGAAGGCGTCCTAGGCCTAATTTGTTTTACACCTATGGTTTACTTCTAGGGTTTTGAAAAGCCTTGTATCTAAGAAACACTTTTCAGCCGTAGATTTGTGTCCATAAGCTAGCCGTTTTTCCAAAGGAGTCTTAAGGAAAGAAGAGGAAGTTTTAGGCCTAGCTTTATCTACACCTAAGTAAGTCTTTTCTTCTTAGGGTTTTAGGATTTGGTGGCCTTTCCATAGCAACACCATCAAACCCTAACCCTCTTGTCCTTAAGTTCAAGTTGTCCAAGCCATTAGCCTCACCTCAATTGACTCCATTAACCCAAAGGCACTAGTCTAGAAATACTTTTGAGCTTGTTGTCTTCAAACTCTCTTTCAAAACACCTTTTATTTGAAACCCTAACTAACCTAGCGTCTAACCCTAGAATCTAGAACTTACCCTAATAAGATGACGTCTTGCTGATTTTGGACTTGTGCTTGGATAGAAAGTTGTGGCTAAGTCATCTTATCGTAGCCATAGAGGTTTCATAACTTTCCATTGGTTGAATTAGCTAAAACGTCCACTTCTTGGCTAGCTAACCCTAACCTTGCAACAGAAATTATATAGGTGACGTCACATTGCTTTGATCTCTTGTTTGGCTTGCAACATTGTGACTCTTCTCACCTCATTTGATAGACTTTGAGTCATTGGTTACATTTGCGAGCATATTAAAGAAAACGTTCCACTCATTGTCTTCTTTTTCACCTATTAATTGATGCTTGACATCACATCTATAGTAGCAACAATATTGGTGATGCAGCAAACATATTTACATGTGAGCAGACTTGCATTGTGATAATAACAAGGATTAATTTCATACATTGAATGCCATTATCTATGCATTTATTGAAGGAGTGATATTAGTCATCCGTCTTTGTTTAGCAATCATTGATTTCGTCAATAATAGCATTTGATCATTGCTCATATGTATATTTGAAGATAGTCATTAATGCTTTGAAGTACTAACCCACTGTAGCACATATTCTAGTTTATTTGTCTTGTCTCGCAAACAGGTGCCATCCAGTGGAACATATTCTTCTTGACTATCTCATCTTTGGCAGTAATCTGTGAAAGGGAATCTCTCACTTTGATCCATTATACCTTTAGCCCTTCCTTAACCCATATTGCTTAGGGACATCTCCCTTGGACTAGCCATCCTAAATAGAAATAGCTCCCCATCGAGGTGACAGTGGGTGGGGAAGCTCCTGTTACGCCGGTTTTAAGCCTTGACTCAAGCTGCCTAAACCCTTCCTACAAACCGTGCGATAACAAGAACCCATCGTAATAAAGGAACTAAATAAATTAATCACTACCAAGATAATTTTTCCAGTTCAATATACTCATTTTGTATCCAACTTAGTCCCAGTAAGGAAGAAAAATGGATAAATTCAACTTTGTGTTGACTTTCACAATTTAAATTGAGCCTCTGATAAAGACAATTACCCTGACCCTCCAATGGAACAAATTCTGCAACAAGTATTTGGTTCTGAAAGACTATCTTTATTAGATGGTTTCTTAGGGGGTAAAAAAGTCCTTATGTCTCCATCAGATTAGCTGAAAACCACTTTTCATACCCCATGTGACACCTATGCCTATAGAAAAATGTCTTTCGGATTAATAAATATCAGTGCCACTTTCCAGAGGGAAATGAACATTGATTTTTGTGGCCTTATCAATCAATCAGTTGTGGTCTACTTATATTATGTCACTATCTTTTCCAAGAACAAGAAAGATCACCTGTCTCATCTTAGGGCTGTGTTAGAACGATGTCGCAAGTTTGGTATTCCACTCAATCCTAAAAACAGTCTTTGCAGTAGAACAAGGGAAATTGATTGGGTTTATAGTCTCTAAATATGGAATGATAATTGATCCTAAAAGAACTCAAGCCATTTCCAACCTCCCCCCACCTTCTTCCAAAAAGGCCATGCAATCATTTTTTGGTAAAATTAATTTTTTCAGAAGATTTCTTCCAAGTTTTTTCTGAGATGGTTAGACCTCTACAAAATATGATAAAAAAGGATGTTCGGTACAAATGGGGAGCAGAAGAGAATCAAGATTTTAATTCCATTAGGAAAGATACAATCAAAACACGTTCCTTGATGAGTCCTGATTTTTCCCAGGATTTCACATTGTATACTTTTGCATCTGACAAATCTAATGTTGTTGTGCTCACACAGAAAAATGTTGAAAACAACGAGATACATATTTTATTTATGAGTTTTTCCTTTAAAGGAGAATAACTAAATTACCCCGCGGTAGATCAGCAGGCATACACTGTTTTCAAAGAAGTTAAATATTTCATGTCTTACCTTTTAAAATCTAGGACGAAAATTGTTGTGCCTTACCTTGCTGTAAGAAATATGTTAGTGTAGAAAGAACTGGGAGAGAAAAGGAAAAATTGGATGACATCAATTCAGGAGTATGATCTCGAAATAGTACCTGCACAAATTGTTAGAGGTCAAGGAATTTGTAAATTAGTAGTTGATTCCGTTGAAAAATTAGAAAATCAAATAAATACATCAGCTGCAAATCAACATGACGAAATACAAATATATTGTACACAAACTGTGCCTAATTCATGGTATGATAATATCAAATTTTATTTGTTTCACGAGACTGCTCCTCGTAACCTTTATCCGAAAAAAAATAAGAGCATTAAGGCTTAAATATACATCTTTCAGATTAATTAATGATATATTATTTCGAAATAATTTTGAGGGTGTTTTTCTACATTGCTTAGAAAAAGAGGAATTCGAAAGGGTGTTGGTTGAACTTCATTATGGGGATGATGGGGGTCATTTTGGATGGATACTATGGGCACACCTTGTTTAAGGATGCTCACACTTTGGCCTGCAAATGTATAATCTACCAAAAGGCTGCAGGACGAGTGAAAAAATATGCTTTTCCTTTGAAGCCTATCACGGTAGACACATCTTTTAGCAGTGGGTCCTAGATATTATAGGATCGATTAATCCTCCTTCCTCACAACAACACAAGTACATTCTCATGAAAATAGATTATTTTACGAGATGGTCTGAAGCCTTACCATTAAAGGTACTCAACACGAATCGGGTAGTTTCGTTTCTAAACTCTCATATTATCACTCTTTTCAGAATTCCTAAATGTTTGGTTTTCGACAATACTTCTTATTTTTATTCCTTGTATATGAATGTATTTTCTTTATAAAATGGATTAAACTAAAATACTCTGCTAGCTATTACCCTTAAAAGAACAATTTGGCTGAATCAACGAATAAAAATCTAATCAAGATAATAAAAAGAACAGTGTCGTAAAACCACAAAAATTGGCATAATGCGTTGTACAAGGAACTTTGGAATGATAGAGTCACTCCAAAAGATTCCATCGGTAATTATCCTTTCTTACTTGTTTACAGAAGAGAATACATCCTTCCTCCACATGTATGGCTCCCTTCTTTGCAATTGTCACAGAAAATTCAAGAAGAGGACCGTCCTCCTTTAGATAATTGGATAAACGCTTTATTAAAATTGGAAGAAGTAAGAACACAAGAAAAACAAAAAGTGGATCATCATCAAAAAAGTCTAAAAATATGGTTCAATACAAGCTCATCCTCAGAAATGAATTTTAATGTAGGGGATTTGGTCCTCAAATGGCACAAAGCGCACGAGAATAAAGGAGAACATACCAAGTTTCAAAACCTATGGTTGGGGCCTTTTTTCATTTTTGAAAAATTGGGTCCTAGTTATTTTTGGTTGCACAAATTAGAGGGAAAACCAGACAATTTTCCAGTGAATGGCCAACCTCTCAAGAAATACTTTACCTGAGAAAATCAAATTTCCCCCCTTGTAAAGATTTTTAGCTTGCGTTTTCTTTTCTTTTATTTTTCGCTTTTTTATTTTGTTTGGTTTTGTGTTTCCTGGATGATTATTTCTAAATCACCATTCGTTATATAAGGGAATTGGATTTTTCACTAATAACAGTTGATAAGGGTTCAATGCATCTGCACATTAAGTTCTAAACTCAGATCAGTCACGGTAAGTCTTTGTACATTCATTGTTCCCGTTTTTTGTGAATTCTTAGGGAAATATGATTATCTTTAAAAACTTATGACGTCGTCCTAGTTTTAATGATATCAACTCAATGTTGTTCCCCATTCCTGAGATGATTTCTTGAATGAAATCTAAATGTCCAAATTATGATGAAAGTTGTCAGTTCTCAAAGAATGAAAAAATAAATTCTAAAAAAATCAATCCTATCATTGCCTGGTTGTGAAATCTTTAGTATCACCCCACTCTCTTGTTATCATGAAGTTTATAAAAAAATTATAAACAATTTTAGAGAGTTGGAAGCACTGTATTGTGTGGGAATTGTGTGTAAACCCGTCGGGATACTGAAGATGTTTGTTGGCAGCAGGTAAATGCACACATGATACCAAGACAACTTTGTTGGGGTAATGAATAGGTATGCTGGAAGCGAGGCAATGTTGGGTGAGAAGATCCTCAGGTATGTTCGTTTATTGAGTGGATGTCAAGATACTTTTATCATAAATGGACAACTTTTGGATGGGATCAAAGTACTAGAGAGGGTTAAATGACATACCTGTCAAGGCTATGAATGCCTGCTGGCAGCAGTGGCCCTGTCACCAGTATTGGATTTACTTGTATAAATATCTTTATCCCTTTGATCGAAACGAGATGTCAGATTACAATTTTTGGACAGAACTTTATCCAATAATATGGTTGTGTTATTTTGTTGAGTCGATGTCAAAATGCTTGATTTGTCTTTTAATTGTTTCTAATAACTATCTGACTTTTTTCTTTCCTGATATAATTTTTTTATGATGCAGAGATAACTGCTTCACCAACGTGTCGCCATTGTTGGTAGCCAAATATTCATGTCGATTTTATCATTGTAAAATCATCTTAATGGGATAAAATTTTCTGTAGTTGCCTCCTTTCTTTGCAAATATTTCTATCATTTTTGGTTTTTGATTAACTGTGTGTATGAGTTGATTTATTCATTTCTCTTGTTCAATTTCATGATTGTAATCATGAAATTAGAACAAGCTCTCATTTGGGCGCATCATACAGTTTGTGTATTTTCCTTTTATAAATTGGATAACAACTAAGGGAATCTAACAATTTCAAGAACCTTAAAATCTTGTGAACCTATCGTATTATGGGTTAATTCCTTACCATTAGCACATGAGTTGTCCCCCTTGGGGTTATTCCTTAGGAATTTTATTCTTTGAATGTTTTAATTGTCACATTACCATATCTACGATCATGCATCAAACAATAACTCTAGTATAATTTCAAATCTGAATGCTATCCTTTGTAGTCATATCATAGTCTCATCGTGCTGGTACATGACTCACAATCATTCCTTCAAACAATTATTTCTTCGTCCTGCTAGCACAAGACTGCATTCATTGCCTCAAGTGGTAAGTTTTCGTTTTTTGGTTCGACAGTCATTTGACAAGGTGGTTTTCATTGTTATGCATCCTCTGGTTTAGTATACATTCAACAGTCCAAGTGATCGCTATGGTGGATTTCTCTCGAATCCTTAGGTACCAGGTCTCCTCTGAGTATGCAGAGCTTACTCTCTATTTCGTGTGTTTTCGAACAAACTCCACCCTTCACTACTCATGCTGGTTTTGTGTGACCAAATCGATGGCACTGGTGGTGAGGATCAAGTCGAATGGCTCAGAGGATCTCTTCTCACACAAAGACATTGTAGACAATCTCTTGGTTTATGGTTGGGATGGGTTCATAAAATGATTTGAGGGCTTTAACCTCAAATTTTCTCAAGCCTTCACCCAAACTTTCGATGGCGCTAAGGCTAAGATTGGGGATTTACAGTTTAAAGTGACAGAGGGCTCAATTGCATAGGCTACTGGATTTCCCCAAGAAGGAGCTCATTGGTTTAAAAACATCAAGTCAGAAGGCCTCCCTTGGCACCCACCGATGGATTCCAAGAAATCGTGTTACAGTGTAAAAGGTACACCAATTGTTTTATTTAAACCACGATGGCATGGTTTACTATTGATACTTAAGTAGTTTAACACCTGTGAGGATAGATATGGACTAGTCTTCCTATATCATGTCCATTTATTTATGGTATTTTTATGTTTTGGTTTAAATATGCCATTTTATCTACTTAGGAGCCTACAAAAAAAGGATAAATTTTACCAAAGACAAAACCTAAATGCACAGTCTAGTTTGTTCCATCACGGCCTGATTCGAATTCTGGTAATTTTGCAATTGTCTAAAGTTGGGAATAGTTGGAAAGATTACATGGGTAGAAATGGGTTCTCCCTACCTAAAAACGTGATTGACTCACCTATGCATTTTAATGAACTTTCCAGTCCCTATCGATCAAACCCCTCTATGGAAAACCTACATATCGAATTATAGGAAAGCCCTATGTCTATGAGTGAAACCCTGTTGTTTTTCATAAGTCATCCAAAGGCAAGACAACACAAGTGAAATCAAGTCTCCTTAGGTCTCTATTGTTCCTTAGGTCACTTCCTTAGGTCTCTATTGTTCCTACTTTGCTCTGGTGCTCTTATGAAATCAAGTCCAAGACAACACAAACCAACGAAAGTGAATATAGAAAAGTATATTCAATGTAAACCTATGCACATGATCAAGGAGTTATGCAATAAAATAAGATTGATTTTATGGGAAAGGGACATGTCATTGTATTATATTAAATGAAAGTAAAAGATACAACCAGATTGCCTTAATGTCGCAAGATTCCTTTCAATGATCTATGGTTCCAACACACACACTTTATCTACACTTGTATGAAGAAGATCAAATGCAACTCGATAGAAAAATAGAGTCTTCAAGCTTCTATCCAAACAGAGTTCTTCACACAATTCTTTCACCAATTCTTCATTCAATCTTGCTTAACCTTTTCCATGAGAAACCTTTCAATATATAGGAGAAGGATAGATGGTTAAATGGATGAGGATGATCCCACTAAATTTGAGAAGTCAGTAGGGTGCCAACCATGTGAATGCCAACTCATTTTCTAGAAGATCCTCTTCTAGAACCTTCGTAACCTCTTCTTCCATTTTTAGCCTTAAAACAGGTTTGCACCCTGCTTATGGAGAAAACCGTGAACTCCTCGTAGGCCAAGTATAGAGCAACCTCCGAGAAAGAGGATTTTTACACTATGCATCATATGCATCCTGCGAACTCACTTTAAAAATATGCTTTGTAGAGGAAGACGATAGTTACTTTTCTCAGGCAAAAAGTCTTTATGAGAGCCTGATCACATAACTGTAGATACATCACCAGAGTGACCGAAATCATGTGTAACAGTCTCCTTCTCCTCTTCAATTCTCTCTAGGGGAATGGAAAGGTCTTGCAATGGAGAAAAAGGGAATTCTGGCTCAAACTCACAATGTGGTTGCCAAATATTGGGGCAAAGGGGGAATACAAAAATGGGTAGAGTTTCTATGCTTCTCGTGCTTCCCTTTGACATGGGACCCCAACCCCTTCTTTTAAAGGCTAAAAGAGATAGTAACGGTTGGGGTGACTAGCTATGGGCATTCAAACGGTTAAGTAATGACCCAAAAACCAGTTTCCTATGCAATTTTGATTTTTTGCGATATTTTGTGAGTGTACGCGGGCAGTAGTGGTGCAGGGTGTGTACACCTTCAAAACAATGATTTTTATAGGAGCTTGTTAAGTGATGGCTTGGCAAAGATAGAAATTTAGATGGCATGATGTTATGTATGCATGTTTGGTGCAATTTAGGGTTATAACAATGTCATCGGCATCCTCTAGCATCCAAACTCCTACACACTCAAGACAGCCCAGTCAATAGCACATGTTGATGTAAATATAACAAAAATAACATATCATCAGATCCACAACATCTCATAATCATAATCAAAACAATCAATTGTATAATGAGATGGATCACTTGCATGAAAGTTTCCTCAAAGAATAATCTCGTTCATTGCACGGAAGAGAGAGATGTTACATACATCGCCTCTTGTTTTAAACTTCATCCCAAAGATTTCACAGTGTGTAAGCTTCAAAATAAAGTGTATTACAATATCATATGTCTAGTTATCAAACAAAAATGGAAACTGTTGACGGATATCATATGCGTCCTCCCACGTCGCCGAGTGTGGACTATAGCTATCCCACTAGACCTTAACCTTATCTATTGTTCGATGCCATATCTATTGAATGTGATGGTCTAGGATGCAGATTGGCTCTGTCGTGAGTGCACCCTCGTCCGATATCTGCAACGAAATCATGTCAATAACATGTGTATCATCACTAACATAATGTCTCAAAATAGATATGTGAAAAACATCGTGCATATGCCTCAAAGAATCAATAAAGGATAGTCGATAGGCCATGAGCCCCTTCTTTTCCACAATATTGAAGGGTCCCACAAACCTAGGAGAGAGTTTAGCACCCTTTCCAAACTTGATCAAAATCTTGTGTGGTTTTACCCACAAGAAAACTCGATCGCCAACTTCATAACTATGATCAACACGATGCACATCGACATAACTCTTATGTTGATCCTATGCTTCCTTTATCCTTTGTATTATGGTTTGAATTTGGTATTACATTTCTTGGATCGCTTTTGGTCCCACCAGGACCCTATCCTCAAACCAATCCCAACTCAAAGGCGTTTGACACAGTTTCCCATAAAGAAACTCGAAAGGTGCCATCTTAATGGTGCTTTGATAACTGTTGTTATATGCAAATTATACCAGTGGAAATAATTATTCCCAACACTTTTTTGGTCCATCACATAAATATGCAACATATCCTCCAGGATTTGGTTTGTTCATTCGGTATGCCTGTCTGTCTCCAAGTGATACGTGGTACTAAAGTTAAGTTGGGATCCCAAGGCCTCTTGAAAACTCATCCAAAATCATCTGGTAAACATTGATCCTCGATCGGATATAATCCTCTTAGGCACGTCATGCAACCTCACAATCTCACTGATGAAAACTCTAGCTATGTCAGGTGTCTGATACGTCGTACACAGGAATAAAATGAGTACTCTTCGTCAGAGTGTCGACTACTACAAAAATAGAGTCATGTCTTCTTTCCATCAGTGGTAATACAACAATTAAATCCATCAAAATGACCTCCCATTTTGATTCTGGAATTGCGTGTGCTTGTAGTAATCCTGTCAGATGTCTATGTTCAACCATCACTTGCTAACATTCTAGACATCTTGCCACGTAGTTGACTATGTTCGCCTTCATCCCCTTCTATAAGAATAAGGGTTTAAGGTCTTCCCTCATCTTCGTGACTCTTGGGTGAGCCATGTACACTTCTCTATGAGCCTTGTTTAGGATCAAAATCCTCAACTCATCGTTGGTCGGTACGTAAATTCAATTTTTAAATCACAATAATCCATCGTTGTCCACCGTAAATCCCTCAAATTTTGGTGCCATCATTATGTTTTGGTTCAATAAAATCCTGGACCTCCTTTTACCAGTCATCTTCGTGTTGTAAAGTTATAATCTTTTCACGTAGGTTCGTTTGAAGAGGCATCACCGAAAAAATGCCTGGTCTCTAATTCAGTGCATCAACCACTCTGTTCATTGTTCCTTTTATGTAATTAATCTTGAAATCGTACTTGCTAAGAAATTTTGACCAACGTCGTTGTCGTGCGTTCAAGTCACTTTGTGTAAATATGTGTTGTAAATGACAGTGGTCCATTTTTAGTTAGAATTTTCATCTAATAAGGTAGTGTCTCCATACTCTCAAGGCATAAACAATGGCTAACAACTCCAAATCGTGCATTGAATAGTTCTCCTCATGCCTTCTCAACTTTCTCGAGAGGTAAGAGATTACTCAACCATCTTGCATCAAGAGTTTTCCTAATCCTTCCTTGGATTTGTTAATGCATACCAAGAAGTCCGCATCCATGTCAGGGAAATTTAGTATCGGTGTTGTCGTGAACAAATCCTTGAGCCTATGAAATTCTTCTGTCATTTCTTGGTCCAAACATACTTCTTGTTCTTCTTCTGCAATTCCGTAATCGGATTTGCTATCTTCAAAAAACCCTTGAAAAACTACCGATAGTATCCCTCAAAAACCATGAAGATAAGCACTTATGGGACATTCACCGGAGCAGGCCATTCCATCATAGCCACGAGCTTTGCTAGATCCACAATGATACCTTCGTCAGAGATGACATGCCCTAAGTAGTGAATATTCGATTGATAAAATGAGCATTTTGAAACCTTCCCAAACAATTTTTTCTCTCATAGACACTGTAGTACCAAGCACAAGTGTTCTTCATGATCCTCCATTGTTTGAGAATATATCAAAATATCGTCAATGAATACTTGGATGAACTTGTCCAAGTATTCGCGAAAGACCCTGTTCATAAAGCTCATAAATACACTAGGGGCATTTGTTAGCCCAAAAGGTAAAACAATAAACTTGTAATGTCCAAACATCATCTTAAAGTCGGTCTTGATCTACAACTGGTGATACTCTGATCTCAAGTCGATCTTTGAAAACATCATCACGCATTTCATCTAATAAAACATATTATCAATACTTTGCAAAAGATATTGATTCTTGATTGTTTCCTTCTTCAATTGATGGTAGTCAATGTAGTGTCTCCATGGCACATCCTTCTTTCGTATAAAAATCATAGGTGCACCCCACGGTGACACACTTGGACGTATAAGTCCTAGGTCCAACAAATCCTTTAGTTTCATTTTCATCTCCTGTAGTTCTTTCTATTGGTTTAGTTCCCGGTTTTAGGTCAATGATAAATTCCAATTCCCACTCCGACGCCATCCCAGGTAACTCCTCAGGGAATACGTCCACAAACACTCGCACCACTGGAAGGTTTTCTAGACCTTTCTCTACTCCATTATCGTTTAACTCAAGGATCACATAAATCTTACATCCCTTGTGCATGCTCTTCTACAACTGCGAGGAAGAGATGAACCTCAGGGAGAATCCCTGGTTCTGACCTACAATCATGTGTCTCTGTCCCTCGTCATCGACCAAGATCAATTGTTTCTTATTACAGTTGAGTATTGCCTCATGCGATTCCAACCAGTACATACTAATCACGACATCAGAGGACCCTAATATTGTGACGTACAGGTTGGACCTTGTGAAAAACTCTCCCAGGGTAAGTCTAAAGCCCGTAACCTTCCCTCCAACCTTTTGTTCGGCTCCCAAAGCCATTTATACAAAACTAAACTCGTCCTGTTCGACTTCCTTTACCTTAATTCGTTTTAGTGTTGCACCAGAAATAAAAATATCGGTAGCACCTAGATATATCAGAATATTGAGGGTCTAGTCAGCGACGGTACTTGACGTCTCGAGCACAGTCGATTGGTGCTCTTCCTGGTGGTTATTCATCGTTGCATGAATCCGATTGTCCTTGCCCAAATCTCCCACGGTAGTGGGTCCGACTGGTCTAGATGATATGGTCCCCTCAACTGGGCAGTCATGTTAGTAATGTGGCTCTCCACATGTCCAACGCCCTTTCTTCGGTCCAGTATTCCTGGTACCTGAAGTAGAGGCTGATGGCCCATCGGCCGGGAACCCTAGTCTATTCTATTGAACAAGCCTAAAGTTTTGTTGTTGCGTTCAATGCTACTACTAGTGTTGTGGTCCTCTCTAAGGAGTTTGTTGCTGACGAGATGGTCACTGAGGTGTAGTGAAATTGGATCCTCTCTGGATGTCGCAATATCCTAGTGAATGTCTAGCTGGTGTCTAATGTTGTTGTGCACCAGATGTCACTTGTCTCACTGGATTCCTAATCTGACCCTGCTGATAAGCTCATCCTCTGCTAGGAGGGCCTTTTGGACAACATCATGCAAGGTTTGAGGCATTAAAATCCTTACCTTTTCATGAATGCTAACATTAAGGCTGAACACAAACTTGTTGACCTTAAGTTTCTCGGTATTCAAGTGTGGATCATACTAAGGCAGCTCCATGAAATTGACCTCGTACTTGGGCACCATACGACCACCCTGTCGCAAGGCATTGAACTCGTTGAGCTAGCGCTCAATGAATTCCTTAGACATATACCTCTCCCGAAGGAGTTCCCATGACACATCTTCGATTGCCATGGTAGATTGTCGTAGGAGTGTCTTCCACCATAGAAGAGCACACCCCTTTAGTTGAAATACCGCCATGCAAACCTTCATGTTGGAGGTATAGTCGCGAAGTGGAAAGAACATCGCCATATTCTCCAACCATGCGTCGGCAGCTACGTCATCTGGAGCACCAAAGAACTCAGGAAATTTGACCTTCTCGAGTTCGCAATGAACGCTTCTAGTACCGGTCGGAGTGCATGGTGGACCCTTAAGAGGTGTCATCGCCTTGGCCTCATCTCTATCCAAACAATTGATAGGTGCCTCAAAAATCCTCTGAAAGGACCTCATCAACCCAACCACATTTCCCATAGCTATCTGTTCCTTCTCAACAACATGTTCATCTACTTGGGGTTTATACCCCTCGGATGTGGATGTTACTAGAGGTGTCGTGCCTCCTCCCCTAGCACCCCGTCATCTTCCTCTGTGACATCCTCTAACCATGATTACCTGCATGAATACAAATCAATTTAATTAATGACATTTTATAGCCAATTATCTAATCAATGGAAGTCATAGTGATCCCATGTCACGGTTCGAACCGGATCTGATACTATTTGTAGTGTACCTATTCACTACCCGGTTTCCAAACCCCTCAATTACCATTCTACACATGAATGTTTACATAATTGATACAGGAATTATAACCACATGCATTTAAACATAATTAAACACATTTAAATCTCAGAGTAAAATATATAATTCACTCCTGCAATTAAGCAAACCATAACATTCAACAGCAAATTCATTTACACAGCGGGAAGCATGATACATAAACAGAGCAGTCATGCTCAACATGATTAAAGCATAATTTCGATATACTTATCTTTTAATAGCTGTAGAAATCACCAACCAAGTGCAGGCCTTCCACGA
>ML781485.1:484118-543275 GCA_009831015.1 Picea engelmannii | reverse complement strand
CAACACTTAGGCTCCCCTGGCCTAACAAAACTCATAAGCCTACAGCTTATTCAAAACTTGGCTCACCAGCCTATAGAACATAATTACAATTTTTTTTGCATATTACATGATCTGTAACGGGGCTCGGCCTTGGGGACACTACACTATATGTAACGACCCCCACCGTTGCTACAACATGCGATGCATAACAAGTCCAATTTTTTTTTTTTTTTTATGTAGGACATTAATAATGACAATAGAATCAACCGTAACAACTCGACGATGAACACAATGCACTCAAATCAGGCAACAACAAACATAACGACCTATCATACTAGCACATCAAGCAATTGGATGAAAGATATGACAATCAATCAAACAAAAATAAAGAAGACTACACGCCCATCCTACCCTGCAAGATGAAGAACTCCAGGACACATAAGCAATGCTCAAGCCTAGGTTCCCATCAATTTTGACCATTTAAGTTCTCAAGACTGGAAATTGTTCTGAGGAACAAGGAGGTGTCTACATCCCACCCAACATAAGCAATACCACGCATACTAAGCTAAATAAATATCAATCAATCCCACATGACAATGTTAACTACACACATAGTTAGAACCCTCCTGGCGAGCAGGAGACAATCACATCAACGCTACAAAACAAGTAAAACCTTACCTATAAAAACAACCTCATCCACATTGGGAGGCACATGATCCTAATACATGGTTCATATGCTCTTATTGATCAACACGCGCAATGACCCCAATCATAAGGTATCACATCGCCACATGGAGACAAGGCGCTATGGACCCATGTGCAAACAAAAAATTCCAAACCTTCAACCAAACATAAATTCCAATGTGCCTGAATTCCACTGTCACTCACATATATTATTACTGAAATATAATGTTTTAAAGCTGTAAATGAAGAGAGAAAGTGTTAAAAGTGAAGAACTTTGGAGTTTGCAAAACTATAGCCCAACTTTTATATCTTTTTCAATATAGAAAATTTTGAGTTAAACATCCAAATGATTATAAACATTGAGGACCTATTACCTTTATATCAATCGGAAAAACCAATTTAGTAAAGATACGAATAAATAAGTATAACACCAAAAGTAGATTAAGTATATAAATCAATAACCACATTACGAAAAGAGAAACAAATTGGTTTTATCAAACTTAAATAAAGTATTTTAATTATTGTTTTTGAAAAAGTGTTGATATACATATTACTAAACTAATACGAAATTGAAGAATTCTAGATATGCAATAGAAAAATGTAAATGTTTTGAAGGATAATATATATCTGTAGTTGCGAGGATATATTTTTAATACCATGAACGTTCATTGGTAACGATCATCTATGCGAAAACAATTTAAATATTAATACTGGTTGTTCATGATATTCATACTACCCGTCAGTTGTTATAAAATTTATAAATTATGATATAATGATTTCCTAAATTACATAACTCTGCCAGCTCTAACCCTTAAATATTTAAAATCTCTAGGTGATTATTAGGGCCTTTGGGTTCTTATAATAAAATCTCCTTGTAAATATAAACATGATATCAAATCTTGGCTTAGTTAAACCCGAGATTCTCAGAATTAGCAAAATTACCTCTGCCAACTTTAAGTAAATAGAATTCACAACCAGGAATATTTAATAAATACACTTGTGAAATAGAAATAATTAATTGCACAAGAATTCTCACAAATCACATAAATATAACAACAAAGGAACCCCCCCATTGGCCAATTAAAAATCTACAAGCAGAAAATTAGCCAAGTTAGTGTTACCATGAAACGGATATAAACTAAGAGTATTAAATTCCTCCTACCATTCTTTGTCATACACAATGATGTCATTTCGCTGGATAATTGAATCATTCCTGCCATTTTCTTTTGCAAAGAATACAAATCCACAACCAATGATCTAGACATCACTCGGTGGAACGTTGGGTCATCGCCCCAACAGAGTTGAGGCTTAATCACTATGGTGAGGGAAAAGGAGTGGTGAGGTTGCTCTAGTGTTCATCACAATAGATTTTTTTTCCTAAGTAATTATCACAGTCAATTCAAAATATGACAATTCAATTGTGAGTGAGATAAAATATTTATTATTTAAATTGCAACTATTCTTAGAATCCAAATTATGAAAATCTAATTAATCATTGATGAAAAGTCCCTGATAGCCAAAATGAGTGAACAATAATCGAGATTGAGTCTAGAGTTTACAAAAATACTGTCCGTAATATCTCAACAAGAATCTCATCACACTCCATGGAATCTCATCTCGTGAAGCAGAAGAAATTGTGTTAACTTGGGATAACACAACCAATACTTTTATTAAACAACAGGCATTGTAAATGCTTTTAGTGATGTACGTTTTTTTTTTCAGCTATGGAAGAAAGACTTTGGTTCATAATTATTTTCATGATAAAATAAAAAGTAAGATTGGGACGTTGAATGCGGCACAATGGTATTAGAAGGATCAGATTTCATTGTTGAGGGGATTACGTTTAAAACTCAACGCTTGAGGCAAGATTGTATATTTATTTTCAACTTATTAGAACATGAAATTACATAGTTGTTTAGCATGAGTTACATGTCGACACCTTGTAATTCCTTGGTACATTGCAGGGATCTCTATCAGAGTACACAGTGGCAGGATGGATGATCAGAGGCTACAAAGGGATAACAAAACGTAGCTTGCAACACTGAGATTCACAATTAGGGAGATAGTTAAAAATACAACTAAAGCAACAAGAAGGAAACTTCATCAATACCCACATGAATTCATAAAAACAAACCCAACCATGAGCCGCAAAGGGGCCATGCACACAATACAAGAGAATGCTAGCTCCCAGCTCGCCTCACAAGGTCAAGCTACCACTCATTACCCGAGTTGGGTATCACAACTCCCACAAGAGAAATTGAGTAAAGATAAAATTTCGGCAATGTAACCTTACACAAACCAAACTTGATCAAATTCCTCCTCCTTCATCATTTTTATAGAGTTTTCTAGTGATTGGTTTCCCAAACCCTCAGTAGATTCTTTTTATTAAATTTAATTAGGACAAACCTCTCTCGTACACATGTCACCTGATCTCTTAATTGCACCAAAAAATCAATTTTATTAATTAATTAATCTTCCTATTTCCCTCACCCACCTTAAAGAATTCCTAAAAATGCTCCTCAGTGTCCCTTTATTGCCTTACAATTCTTAAATGACTTACGCCTTACTTAAATCCTAGTTGATTTCACAAATTTAAAGTTCCAATGGTTATATTCCTTACTAAGTTAGACATTCCCGTTTTTCTTTAAGTTTCCCCTTTTCTTTAAGTTCCCCTTTTTAACTAAGTTCAGAATTAGCATGTTTTGACAAAGACAACAATTTACCATTTTAATAAATTAATCCTCCATTAAAATTTTACTTTAGTTATTAATATTTGAATTTTCTTTACCCCCTTCTTGTTACATGTCTAATTTTTTTTTTTTTTTTTTCAAAGGTTCTACTTAGACCTAGGTTTTAAATTCACTAGGTTTGGAAACAGTTCTTAAGGGAAAATTTGTTATTAAACTTTACTCATCACATCATTCATTTTAAGTCCGACCAGGTCCTAAGGAGCCATAGTTTTCTAGGCACTAGGTTTATTAACTTATCATAGTAAAAAAAAAATTACGACATTACTTTCGGGACACACTACATGCTCCAAGGGTGCCACTTGCCTCCTTTTGTTTTATTTGCGCGACATTCCCTTCAATATGCACTACATGCTCCAAGGGTGCCCATCACCTCCTTTCGTTTTATTTGTGTGATGTGCCTTTCAAGACGCACTACATGCTCCAAGGGTGCCACTCACCTCTTGACTGAATTTGGTAGACGTCAAACCCCTGGAGTCAATACTCTGTTAGGTGATCTTGTGGGAGACTAAGAGACTCTAAAGAATAAGGACCTTGCCTTATTGCGTGACCCTTAGAATCATTGTGAGGGACTATCGATGTCTTCCCTCATGTCATCGTTGGTCTTCTCGAACTAGGTAATTGTTAACCTACAATTCGAGCCACGACAAGAGTACTAGTAGAGTGTGCCAGGGCTACTGCTGCACCTCTCCCTCAATGTCTCTAGTTGTCATGCATGACCCCTTTACTCCAAATGTGATATTGGTTGGAAAGTTATTGTCAGCCTGCTTCATCAACAAATCAAGTCAACTATAAAAATCAACATCATAATATCTAGTCATACGTCACATCTGTAATATAAAGAACATTCAAACCATAAAAATCCACTCCATGAATCGATTCGGAGTCCAAGGAGATCCATTGATGTCGTTGACATCGTCTAATGTCCAGATTCTTGGACACTCAGGACAACCCAGTCAATAGCACTTGTTGATGTAAATATAGAAAAAATAACATATCATCAGATCCAGAACATCTCATAATCATAATCAAAACAATCAATCGTATAATGAATTGGATCATTTTCACGCAAGTTTCCTCAAATAATAAGTCTGCTCAGTTCACGCAAGAGCGGTATGCTACAACATGGCATGGCATAGTATGGAAAGGAATGCAAAGGAAAGACAATGCAAGGCATGGAAATGTAAGGCATGTCAAGGCATGGCATGTCATGGAAAGGAAAGGAAAGGCATGACATGGCAAGGAAAGGCATTGCATGGCACTCCAAGGCAAGGAAATGAATGGCATGGCATGACAAGGAAAGGTATGGAAATACATGGCATGGAAAGGAAATGCATGGATCAATAAGGCCTTGAAGTTATGTTGTTTTCCATGCATTTCAAAATAAATTATGGATCAATAGTATAATGAGACTACACCATAAGGGTGGAACATAAACCTATTTAGTGACATCCCTTTTTATGTAAATCCTATTAACTATGATAATCCATGTTTCAAAACTATAAAGATACCTCGGGTTTGTGTTTCAAGTTTTGTGGATGATTTTATGGGTAGGAATTCATGGATGACCATTGAGTTACCTAGTAAGTACTCTTTATAAGTCATTGATGGTTATTTATTTAATGTATGAAATATTTTTTTATCAAAGTGGTGATATTGCATGTTATCGTGTATTCTTCTTGAATTAAACCTGTCTTTAAACCCTCAATTTCATGGTTATATTAGGAATTGCCCTCAATTTACAACCTTGTTAGCTTGACATCTAGGGTTCAATTGTCATCTTTCACCCTTAGAATACACCTTGACACCGTTTATTACATTTTTGTCATAATTTTCATCCCTTTAGGGCGTGATGTCTTGAATATTATAGGGTTGTTATGTTCCATATTCCATTTCAACAGATATTTTCTATCTAAACCCTAGTTTAGGCTGGAATTTGCAGCCCCCTTCCTTTACATGATTACTTGTTTGAAGGGATGTTATATTGGTCCCATTGTAACTTGTCATATTTTTTAAGTTAAACATCTTAATCACAAGTTTTATAAAAACTAGAGTTTCCTTGTTGATTTGTGGTGTTTGGGACTTTCCATTGACTTGTTTGAACTTAGTTAATATCATTTATTGGCTTGGAAAGACATGGAAATGGCATGGAATGGAAATGGCATGGATTGGCAAGGCATACCAATGGCATGAAAATGGCATGGAAAGGAAAGGAAATGGCATGGCATGGAAATTACATGCCATGGAATGGATGGGAAAGGCATGACAAGGCATGGAATGGAATGGAAATGTAATGACAACGGCATGGAAAGGAAAGGTGTGCAATGGAATGTCATGGAAAGGCAAGACAAGATAAGGAATACCATGGCATGGCAAGGAAAGAAATGGAATGGAATGGGAAGGCAAGGCATGCCATGGAAAGTCATAGAATGACATGGCATGACAAGGAAATGCATTCCATGGAATGGAATGACAAGGGATGACATGGAAAGTAAAGCCATGCAATGGCATGTCATGGAAGGGAAAGACATGCCATGGTATGGCTTGGAAAGGCATGGATTTTCATGGCATGGAATGTCATGGAAAGGCAAGGCATGGCATGAAACTGCATGGTAAGGAACGACATGGAAAGCAAGGGCATGGCATGGCATGGAGTGGAAAGGAAAGAGAATAAATGGCAAGCCAAGTCATTGCATGAAAAAGAAAGGCATGGCATGACATGGCATGGGAATGCATGGCAAGGCATGACATGGAAAGGAAATCCATGCAATGGAATGGCATGAAAATGCATATTATGGCTTGGGAAGGCAAGGCACGACATGGCATGGAAACTCAAGGCAAGACAAGGCATGGCATGGCTTGGCAAGGAATGCAAAATTTTTCACCTAGACTTAAAATGTCATAAACACTTCATTGGATGGAAAGGAACTTTGTGATACAAAGATAAGTCATATGTCCCTAGAATTTTTTTTTTTTATTTCTTGGAATGAGAAAGGTTTATTTTTTTGATATTCTTGTTTCATTGCAATCCACATTTTGATTTGAATTTTTCCTTGCAAAATGTTATGGAAAGTTATATTTATTGTTGTATAGGATAAAATGGGAAGCTACATGACAAGACATGCAAGGAGGGATTAGTCTATTTTAGTTCGTAGTGGTGTTCTAGGGATTTGTAAATGTAATAACCTATATTTTTTCCTTAGAAGGTTAGAATTTTGATTTTTACTTATCTTAGTGATTAATTGCTTAATATTTGTTGGGTTCAGTTAGAATCATATAGACATTTGGTATGTATACATTTGGATCAATTTATGTGTTGTTAGATATTATTTTTATTGTTATATGTTTATGATTATCATAGTTATTTGATTTGTTTAAACATGCTAATTGAAATGTAGAACTTTGGATCTTCATGCACTACCCATATATGAAGTATTTCTTGGATTTAGTATGATTGTCAACACCATTTAGGTAAGTCACATTTGTTTCCTCAAAATTTAATTAGTGTATACTACTAATTCAATATTTTGTTAAATTTTACTAGTTTTGGGGTCTTTAAGTCAAGTAACCAGTACTATATATAGAAAATTAATATATTTATGATTCATGGAATTGAGATTATAAGTTTGTTGGTTTACAAGTTTGCAATAATATATATATATTCAACATTTCCTAAATTGTACATTTTTTACAAAATGGCACCTCGTGCCCAATATACAAAACGGAAACAAGTGCCCTAACATGGAAGACAACCATATGGTGACCTATATACAAAATGGGAGTAATTGGTAAATCATCGCCCACTGCCACCATCACCACCCTAATGAGCATCCTGAAAAATCTATATTTATTCTCTTGCTTGAGGAAGCACCTCGAGTGGTTATGGGCCTCAATGTGCTTTGTCTCTCCAGAGACTGCACAAAGAACAAACATTTTTATAAATTATTTTCCTCAATTAATTAAAAGACATACAAAATGATACTTTATAATTTAATCTAAGACAACTCACCATATATGATACTGAAAATCATGGGGGTCTTAGGCTCCTCCATGAACCCAAACTCTCAATAATGCCACCTTGCATCAGTTACATGGATCAAATCAAAAAAATTAAAAAAATATGTGTAAAATCAAATTCATGATACATAAAAAATTATTATCAACACAATATCTCACAGTGAATATCTTGAGCCTCGATGGAGAGTCGTTGGCAAGTTAAGCACTCAAATGTACAACCTTCTCCAAGGAAAACTCTACTGTGGTAGCCTCGATGGATGAGGTCGATGGAAATGGTGTTGGGCGTGGGTGGCATAAGGGTGCAACAATTGTGGATGGATGTAATGTATGAGGTTGTGCATATGGGTGTCATGTGGGTGAATCCATTGATGATGCATGGAATAAGACAGATGTTGGGGGTGTGGGCATCGATGGACCCCCATAGGTTGTACAAGTGATGAGAAATCACTTCTCTTGGTGTAAGCGAACCCATAAGAATATCCCAGGTTCCTAGGGAGTGCAATAGTATTGTAACTAGAAAATATGTTTGTACCTTGCATACATATTCATAATATTGAACTATTTGTAGAAACTAGTAAAATTCAAAAACATAAAAAAAAAACAAATTAATATTTAAACAATATTTAACTCTACACATGATACCTGTGAAGCAGGTGACTTTTCCATGCAAGATGGACATTCTCTGACGTCACCTCGTCCCACATCCTATAGAAACACAAATACAATAAAAATTTGAGGATGCCATAAAATAAATAAATGACTATGGTGAATTTATCAAATGTGACACATACTTATGTATGGGGTACACCCAATGATAATGCTACCTCTACTACTGCATTAGTGGTGGAGATATGCATTGATGCATCCATGGGCATAGAGGGCCTTCTACATGGACGTAAGAATTTCAAAACAACATACAATAAAATATCGATATAAATACACAAAATACAAAATAAATATATAACGATTAAGAACATAGTGACGGTTAAGATACTAACCTCCTCCATGAAGCTATGATATCCACTGGCCTCCATAGGCCCATAACAGGTTTACCTACAACTTGAGCATCTGTGAGATTCGCATGGAAGACTGTTATGTCCATGTGCCCTCTACTCACTAAAATATGTTGTGCAGGGTGAAGCTATGACACCTATCGATGTCATCGACAGTCACCTCCTGCTGAGATTATAGTGCAACAAAGCTTCCATGTTGCACTACGCTCAAGGTCAATGATGAAATATCTCGATCTACCTACGACAAGATTTATGGAACAACGGGATGTTGGGAAGGGGGGTAAGTCTTTCTCCTGGGGAGAAGAGGACCTAACATGGAATATCTCATGGAATGCTCTCAGTCCTATGAAAACCCTTGACCCATCCCCTCGAATTAACCATGTCAAAGTAGTTGACATTGTGACCCAAAATAAATTCCTCCCAATTTTTTCTCAAAAAATATAAGGGCACCTCCTTATTATTGTAGGGAGTTTTATAAAAAACTATATACCACCTATCCATCCAATTTTTACTACTCCTTCGATGGATACATCAGTCAGTGCAAATGGATATTTTTTTCATAGATAGTTCTTGTCCATTTCGATGATCCCTAAAAATAGACAATAATTTTTATTTTAAAATACCCAAGTCTTTGACTTGGTTTCTATCAAATCCAGTGTTCTAGTACTCAAAATTTCTTTCCCTATACTCAGAAATAGAAGACAATTCCCCTTGGGAACTTGCAATGAACCTCACAATGACATCCAAATAAGTAGTCAAGGACACTCTACTTGGTGCTCCAGTGCCCCTAACTGATCTACAAGTGTTCTTATTGTAGCCAACCCCTCATCAATTTCTATGTTTAGATTGGATGGTTGTGGTGGGTTGGTGTTTTTCTCTCCTTGGTTTGCTGGTGGTTGATTTATATTGTCACTAGGTTCCATTTTATAATATATGATACAATTTAATAAGGAAATTAATAAGTGAACTTATGACTAAGTTATTATAAACAACAATGTTATTTTATCCTAACAAAATCATTAACATAATTTTGTGTAAAAGAAAGAAAAACTATGTGTTATCTTTACAATGAACTTGAAAACAACCTATAAAAGATTGGTGAAGTGTGGAGAGATTTACATTCAAGTATTAATTATGTGTATTAATTATCTGTAGTGAATCTTGCTAATAAGTTTTCCATTCCATTGGGATATACATCCATAACCTATGACTATTTTTTATTTTTTTTGGCAAAGCCAAGAAAGGAAATGACAAAAAAATAACCATACCTTTCTTGTGATGGACATGGCGGAAAGATACTTGGATTTTATCCTTCTTAACTTTTTCTCTTTGCTTTCTCAATGTCGAAAATCCATGAGGCGCGGTGTGAAAATGAACACAAACCACACACGCGGTCCTTAAAAAAAGGGCAGAATAGGAACATGTGCTCTTTCTTGTCGACGAACCTATGTGGAAAGCTTGTTGGAGATTTAGGCCTTGCCAAACCTATAGGATTAGGAACATGGACGTTTTCCTACGAGTGTGTGTTACTTTTGACCCCATTTCTACTTTTTTCATCCATGTACTTCATGTACTCACCCTCAAATATACAATTGAATTAAGTTAAGGTGTCGTAAACCTTTAGTATTTTCATAATGATTGCTCATATAAATTATCATGCATTATTTCTATGAAATATTAAATTTTCACTTAGCTCATACAATGATGTGGAGATTGAAATAGAGCTACAAATATTTATAACTGTGGATAAATTATTGTTTTGTTAAAATTTTAACATTAGTGGTGCACAAAAAGTATGGCATGATGGGAAATTAGAAATGGTTGCACATTGTTATTATGGCCCACTAATATTTTATGGAGGTGTAGCATAAGTTAGAACTTTGTGAATGTGCATCTCAATTATTTTGATTAAGTCAAGAGTAAAAGTGTTACTTTGCATTGTTTTTTATTGAATAATTGATCTCATTAGAGCAATTTTGAGATCTAAAATGGGTCTTCAAAGAAATATAATAAAAAATTATAAGTTAATCATTTTGTGGAGAAAGTATATTTACAACTTAAATTATTTAAGTACCACAATGTCCTACCATAAACTCAACTTTAATTTGTCTTCATGGTGTGCTTTTATTATAAATTCCATCTTGTGAGCACACTTCCAATTATATCTTGTGTTCTCTAACGTAGGTTGCAACCCTAGTGTTACAAGTTTCTTATGGCTTGCAACATTGTTAATCAATGTTTATCATAATAACATCTTTTTTATATCAATTTCAACATCAACATGCTCTTTTCCATGTTTTATGTTGGTTTTCAACAACCATATGATATTTGGTTCTCTAGACCAACAATTCGTGCAAATGCTACTTTAAACTTGTGTTTTCTTCATTGATTCTAAAGGGGTTTATATGAAAGTGTTTTGGATGCTACCATTATAAAGTAATCGTTGTTTAACTATTATTTTCTTTGTCATTTTTAATAGGTTCATGTGAAAATATGTTAAAGGTTGTACCTCTAAACTTGGAGTCTCTACTGAGAACTTATATGCACCGCATCATGGTCAAGTTGTGGTCATCATTATGTTTCCTACCAAAATAAACATTAAGGGGATATTATTGTAATGCTTATCTTGAAATTTATCTTTGATCACATCTATCCAACTAAATATCAAGGAGACCTATTGGGATATAAGCATGTCCCAATACATGAATGATTTATGAAATCTTTTAGTCGTTGTCATGTGGTCTCAAATAGTTGTCTTATTTTGTCATTTTTATTTCTTTATATTCCAAAGTCAATGTTACCAAAACATTCATGTTTTATTTGTGAATTTTTGTCTTAGTATCACCAGTGGAGTTAATTCCATTTATTATCCACCATTAGTAGCTCATTAATTAGTACACAATTTTTTGTTGGGATTAGGGTTAGGTAATTTAGCTATATGACCTATAAAATAATGTTTTCACCCCAATTTTAAATCAATCAGTGCATGTGATATTCATTTATTATTTGGGTACAATGATACCTTCCAACCACTAACATTAGTGCCTATTGAGAGGTGCATAGTGCATTTATTATGAAATATCCTACCATGTTCATTCATGTTGGAGGCTTTTAATAATATATCACTTGGTAATAAGGGAGAATTGTAAATCAATGAGTGTATGTGATATTCATTTATTATTTGGGTACAATGATACCTTCCAACCATTAGCATTAGCGCCTATTGAGGGGTGCATTTGTTAAGAAATACCCTACCATGTTCATTCATGTAGGAGGCTTTTAATAATATATCACTTGGTAATAAGGGAGTAAGGGATATATATTCATGTTGGAGGCTTTTAATAATATATCACTTTGTAGTAAGGGAGTAAGGGATATATATATATAGGAGGCTTTTGATAATATATCACTTGGTAATAAGGGAGTAAGGGATATATGTGTGTGTGTGTGTGTGTGTATTTTGGAAGTGTGTTTTACTTTACTTATGAATATATAGAGATCAAGGAGGAGGAAGCCCGATCTAGTCTAAGTGATGGTTTTGGAAGGGAGAAGGAGGAAACATGACGAAGATTAGTATATGAAAAGTGGATTTATTATATTGGGACTAACATTCTAGAAATATAAATAAAAAGCAATATGAAGAATACCACCAAAAAATGGATGCTCACTATATCTATTAAAAATGGTGGATTGAGGGTGGTTAATTGAAAAAGTGTATTGCAAGGTTGTTCAATGAATGTGTTATAGAAAATTAGTGAATTAGAGGTATTCTTTAATAAGTGACAAACAAAATTGCTATGTCATAGATTTACTAAGTGAATACTCTCAATGTCCACCATTAAATAGATAATATTGTTACATAAATCTCACCCACCCTTAAGTTTATTTATTGTTTAATATAATATTTTATTATTTAGGAATTTGTTAGAACTAATTGATTGTGATTTTTATTTTTTTTTACAATATATTTTTTTCATTTCAACATTGTACATGAGGCACGAAGCGCTAACACCACTATGAACTAATACATAGCCATGCCCACTAAGAAATACCATAACTTATCACATATCACGTGGTTTTATCACGTTGTTTCGGTTCTGGCTTCAAACAAAGAACATCCAACCGAGCCATACCACAAGCCTTTTCGACACGAGTTTGCTAAAACTGGTGAAGCCATTACAAGAGGAACTTATGCTTCTCGTAAACCATAATAATAATAATATATTGAGTGCCACCGCGTGTACTATAGGAGGAAGAAGGAAGGCGACCAGGAAATAGCTCAAGCAAGGAATATTTCTGTACAAAGAAGTAGTTGTCATTGGGATTCTAAGCAAGCCCCTTGTTTCTCCTTCTTTTCTTGGTAGGTTCATCCCTCGCTGCATTCACTTGCCTTGTTAAAATAATTTCTATTATGGAGTCATTTTGACTTGGGTAGCCATCCGTATGATTTTGAATATGTTTCTGTTTAATGTAATATATTAAAGACAAAACAATATTTGAGTAGATTATATATTATAATACTATATATTAAAAAAAATATAAAAAAAAATTATATTATAATGTATTTAGATAATGATACATTTTAAATTTTAATTTAATTAAATTGAAAATTAATCTTGAAACAACTATAATATCAAAATTATTAATTTATTTTTTGCTAATAATTATATAAATATATTTAACACTATTGATTTATTCAATTTTCATGTTTAATTTGGGTTTGAATGCAAACATACATGTATTAAAAGTTTTTCATATCCACAACTATAAAGTGAGTATTACTAAATTTTTATATTTAAATATTTTTTTAAATAATATTTAAGTGTAGTTTAGTCATTGTTTTATAATGACATTTTGAATAAAATGGAATAAAAATATTTACATTTTAATTTAATAATATCTAAAATTACTACTTATTAATACTAAAAATTATAAATACAATTTTAATTTAAAGTTCTCTATTTCCCAAAAGTGTTTCCAAGCTTCCATTTCCTTGATGTTGAAGTTCCCAAAAAGCTTCCAAGTTCCCAAAAACGTTTAATTGGAGACAATTTGTACTGAAGTCAATTTTCGTGCAACTATGAATTTTATCTATAGTGAATAATGAAATGGTGTCATGTAGCATTAGTGTGACTACACCAATGAAAAAAAATAAAAAATAACAAAAATTTGTTATTTTTATTTCAATTTCACATTAATTATGTAATTTTTTAACAATTTTATTATTTTTTAAATATTAGTATAGATATTTTGGAATATCTTATATTTATTAAATAATAAGAAATTATTGAAAAAATGTTATTTTTTCCCAATGAATTAGTATGAATTTATGTTTAAATATAAATATATAATTTAACAATTTAATTGAGGGATGATGTGTCTTGGAGGTTCGGTTCCTACCTACTGGAAATAACTTATGATCACGTGCTTAATAAAAAAGCACATTCTAATCAATATAAAGAATTAGAAGCTTTGTGCATCATTTCTAATAGCAATGATTGTAATCCAAAATTTTAAGAAAAGTGGCTTAAAGATATAATTCTCTTGCGTAATAATTGTAAAATAAATGAGGTCTTTTATTTATAATATTTATGTCATTAAAAATATTATTACAATTAAAGATAAAGAGAAGTTGTGGTACAATGAAGAAATTGTAACGAAGAAATTGTGATTAAGGAAAAATTAATGTATTATAAAGAATATAAACTCTAAACTAGAAGATCAAAATTATCTTTTTAATGTAGATGTCTCAAAAAAAAATTATTATCACTAAAATATGAATAAAGATTTATGAGTTTCGTAGTAAAATTGGGTACTATACTAAAATAAACTCGTCGAAGATTCATAGTAAAATTGGGTACTATACTAAGACCTAAAACATGGTAAAGGAAAATAATTTGTAATTTTTGAGATACTAAGAAGGTCGAGAATGAAATAAAACTTTCTCTTAATGCCCTATTACACATATAATTTGATAGTAAAATTGAGCATTATACTAGACCTAAAACATGGTACAAGAAAAGAATAAACACAATTTCACGTGTAATGCCCTACCAACACATACATTGTAATGTTCCTGACTTGGCTAGTCTAGGAAACGCTGCTAATCTGTGTGTAGGATCAAAGTTTTACAACATATAAATGATCATACAAATAATAAACGTGCCAAAGGACTGCAAAGTTTGTATTATGATATCTCTGTGGATTACAAAATGGATGAATGCGATTGAATAATCTGACAATACTCGACTAGATCAACAGACAAAGGATCTTAGCCGGAATACAAATAAGCAACCAAAAGTTGAATAAAATAACAACACTCGGCTAGATCAAAAGACAAAAGGATCTTAGCCGAAATACAAATAAGCAACTAAAATATAATACCCGGAATATGGGAGCACTGCAAAATCAATGAAGAATGATGGAAGACGTGGATGATCTTCCCGGTGACTAGGGTGTGTCTTTCAACACCAAAATCAACCAACTCGTGTCTTCCTCCTGGAATACAATGAACCATCTCTCCTGAGATGCGCCTCTTCTCCTCAATGACAAGTCATAATCTGCATAATAATGAAATAGGTTGTTGACCCTTCCTTTATAGCTTTCCAAAACCCTAAATCATGTTGAAACCCTAATTCATTGTTGACTTCCAAAACCCTAAATCATGTTGAAACCCTAATTCACTCTTGACTTCTATTTTTAGTTCATAATGACTTCAAAGCACTTTTAACCTTTTTAGCTCAATGTCACTTTTAAAATATAACACCTCTGACTCGAGTGAACTCTAGTAACCCTGTTTACCCCTCTTTGGCCCTGTCTATAGTCTAACGGGGCAGTTTAGACCATTAAGCCTCCTCTCTGGAGCTCTTATTTGAAAAGGGACCTTACTGTCCTCCCTTCCCGAAATTGCTTGTCCTCAAGCAATACCAGTCCAGGGTGCTGCAACACCTGCTCGCTTTCCCAAGTAGTGTCCTCTGCTAGAAGCCCTCTCCATCTGATCAAACACTCTCTGATCACCCTACTCCTCAGTTTCTGCTCCCGAAACTCTAAAACCTCCTTCGAAACTAACTCCAACTGTCCCTCCTCATCCAATGGGGGAAGCTCCTCTGATGTGCCAATGAATTGTCCCACTGCCTTTTTGAGGTAAGACACATGGAACACGTTATGAATCTTTCTCCCCTCTGGAAGCTCTAGCTCGTAAGCAACCTCGCCTACTCGACGCATGATCCTATAAGGACCATAAAATGTGGGTTTGAGCTCCTGAGCCCCACTCTTCTTCAAAAATGACTATCTGTAGGGTTGGATTCTCAAGAAAACCAAATATCCAACCTCAAAGCTGCGCTCTATCCTGTGCCTTCCCGCACTTATCTTCTATCATTTTTGCGCCATCTACAGGTTCTCTTTCAACAACTTGAGAATCTTCTGACTCTCTATGATCCAATCCTTGGCCTTGGGAGCTCTGCTCTCCCCAAAGACCAAGTCTACCAAAGTGGGAGCATCATATCCGTACAATGCTTGGAAGGGTGTTATACCAATGTACATGTGGAAGGTGGTGTTGTAGAAATGTTCTCCTAAATGTAACCACTTTACCTACGTTCTCTATTGTCCTCCTACATAGTTCCTCAAATACCCTTCAACCCACTTATTGACAGTCTCGGTCTACCTATCTGTCTAAGGGTGATAGTTGGTTCTAGGTGTCAACTCTGTCCCCACCAACCAAAACAAATCTCTTCAAAATGTCCCTATGAACCGACTATCCCTGTCACTGACGATGTTCTTCGGCAACCCATGAAGTCTGAAGACCTCCCTAAAGAAAATCTTGGCTACCTGAACTGTTCTGTACTCTGTCAGTATGGCGTAGAAGTGAGAAAACTTGGTCAATCTGTCGACCACTACATAGATACAGTCCTTACCCTGTATCTTGGGTAGACCCGTGATGAAGTACATAGATATACTCTCCCATTTTTTCTCTGGAATGGGGAGTGGATGAAGTAGCCCTGCTGGAAGAGCATGCTTTGACTTGTTATGCTGGCAAGCCACACACTCACTGGTGTGTCTCATAATGTCTTGTTTGAGGCCCTTCCATGAGAACCTCTCTCTAATCTATCTGTAGGTTTTGAAAAACCCCTAATGTCCTGCTAGAGGTGAATCATGAACTGCAGTGAGAATCTTCTTCTTAAGCCCTGAATATGGCACCAAGTAGACTCTATCCTTGTAAAATATGACATCGTCAATGACCCTATATTGGTCATCCTGTATCTACCCATCCATCACCTCACAAGCGAACTTGTCTTGGAATATTCCACTAACAAGTGGGATTTCCAATCTATTGAAATCTCCATCAAAGAACATGTCGCAGGTCTCGATAGTGCATCGGCCACAATGTTATTCTTCCCCTTGAAATACTCTATGTCAAATTCAAATGCCTGTACCTTCGTCACCCATTTCTGTTGGTGCTCACTGAGGTCCTTCTGCTCAAGGAAATACTTCAAACTATTGTGATCGGTCTTGACCACGAATTTGTTGCCCACAAAATATTGTCTGAACTTGGTCAAGGAATGCATGATTTCCAACATTTTCTTGTCATAAATGGAGTACAACCTCTCAGGTTGACTAAGCTTCCACCTCTCGAATACATTTGGGTGTCCTCCCTGCATAAAAAATGCACTGATCGCTTCACCGGATGCGTCAAACTCTAGTACAAATGGCAAGGTGAAGTCTGGTAGTACCAACACTAGACAAGTGCCCATGACTTCCTTCATGTGATCAAAGGCTTCCTGTGATTTCTCGGTCCATATGAAGGCCCCATGCTTGTTAAGATCTATCAGCGATGCTCCAAGATGAGAAAAACCCCGAATCAACCACCTGTAATAGCTACAAAACCCAAAGAAGCTCCTTATTTATGTCACATTCTTGGGCGTCGGCCAATCCAGAATGGCCATGATCTTCTCTTGGTGCACCTGTACCCCCTGTGCACTGATGATGTGGCCTAAGTAAAGAAGCTCTGTCATACCGAAATCGCACTTGGAATCTTTGGCATATAATGACTGTGTGTTCATGATGCTCAATACATCATCTAGGTGCCTCATATGCTCTTGCCATGACCAGTTATAGATCAAGATGTCATCAAAGAAAACCAAGATTAATTTCCTTAACTGATCCCTAAATATATGGTTCATGCAAGACTGGAATGTAGCAGGTGCATTGGTTAGCCCAAATGGCATAACCAGGAACTCAAAGTGTCCAAAATGACATTGAAATGTTGTCTTCTCTATGTCCTGCTCTCGGATGTTGATCTGATGATATCCAGAGCATAGATCAATTTTTGAGAAGAAAACTACCCCATGCAGTTCATCCATGAACTCGTCAATGCATGGGATAGGGTACCAGTTCTTGATGGTTTTCTTGTTCAAGGATCGGTAATCAATGCACATCCTCATGGTGCCATCCTTCTTCATAACTAAGACAACTGAAGAAGCAAATGGGTTGTTGTTCGATATGATTTATCCCATCGCCAACAATTCCTTGATTTCCTTCTCTATCTCATCCTTGAGCCTCCTAGGATGATGATAGGGGGCAGATGATCATAGGTTTGTCCCCCTCCTATAACTCAATAGTGTTCTCAAACCCCTTGTCATGTGGTCTCCCTGGTGGAATTGCCTCAAAGACCTACTGATGTCGTCCCAATAAATTCTTGATCTCTACGTGGTATTGTTGTCGACCTTTTGAATTATTCTGAGTAGTGATCAAGCATTTTGCGGCATAGGCTACCTCCCCATGTCTAAATATCCTCTCCATCCTCTTGGCTGAAACTATCCTGGGTGCTCCTATCGACATAACTCTTAGAACAACCTTCTTCCCATCCTGATCTCTGAATCCCATTTCGAAGGTTTGGTAGTTGGTAGTGAATTTTCCCTAGGTAATCATCAACTGAACTCCTAGCACCACATCTGTGTCTAATAGGTCAACCACATAAAATGTGTCTCTCACTGTGTAGTTTCCTAAATTCATCTCTAAGTTTGGAACTCTATCTAGACACTTGATTGTGTGGCCATATGCTACCACAACATCAAACCCCTCAAACTCCTCTGTCTAAAGTGCCTGTGTCGATACTAGTGAAGTGTCGATGAAGTTGTGGGTGGCCCCACCATCTATCAGGGTGATTGCCCATTGCCCCTAGATAATCCCTTTGATACAGAGGGTATCATACATGGTAACACTAGAAAGGGTCGCTATGACACCTCCCTTTGTTGGTTTCCTCCTGTTAGCTTGTTCTGGCGGTTGTGGGACTACTGGAGGATGGGCTCCTGCCAGTGTCGATGGTCTATGGGGAGGTTGCTCCTCTGTTGGTGTTGACGACTCCTCTAAACTCGTGGATCCACTGTCCTACTCCTCCTCCTCTAAACTCGTGGATCCACTGTCCTACTCCTCCTCCTCACTGTCCAAACTGTCTGTTGCTACCTCAATATAATGAATCTCTCCCTTTCCCATGAGCCTGTGGTCTAGGACCCAAGGATCTCTGCAACTGAAGCAAAGCTTCTTCCTCATAAGCTCTCACCTAGTCTCATCATACAACTTTTCCTTTCCCTTCCATTCTCCTTGGAATGGCTTCTTGTCTCGATCCCTCTGGGGCACAAACGGTTTGGAGAAATTTTTAGTCTTTGGCACCGAGTCTACCAAATCTTGAGTGGGAAGAATGGCATCCTCCAAAGTGGGAGGCCTGTATGCCTTCACCCATCCTCTCAAAGGCTCTATGATTCCTTCTGTGAATAACATGATCATCCTGGGCTCTGATATATCTGTCACTTCCACGGCTACCTGCTGAAATTCTTTAATGAATGCCTCTGTTGTGCTAGTTTGTCTCAACTGGGCTAGATCCCTGAAGTGTATCTCAGGATCCTTCCTGTCAAACCTGTCCATGATCCTATCTATAAACTCCCTATAGGAGGTGATGTGACTGTGACCCAATGTCACAAGTCCATGATACCACCACTCGTATGCCTCACCCTCCAAGTGTAAGGTCACGAAATTGATGGCCTTTGTCTCGATCATCTGGTTGATCTTGTAATATGTGTCTAGCTTCTATACCCAAGCTCTGGAGGTGTATTTGGATGATCCGTCGAAAGAAGGGATGGTGAGTTTCCCAACTTTTCAGATGAGATCGAGGTTATGCCCCTGCTGTTGTTGTCGTCCTCCCCTCTGTGGATCTTTGGGGAGGTTCCTAAGTCTGAGTCCATAGTACTCAACTAAGGTCATGTCCTAATGGAATTCATGACCCAATGTTGCATACTCCCTCCTATACTTTGCAATGTCGTCAGCATGAGTGGGTGGCCTCTATGGTATCGGTGCAGGTGCTGCTACCATGGTTTCCCTCTAGAAACTGGGAAACAAGGGTTTGAGAATCCTACCCGCAGAGGTGTATGTGCAAGAGGGTGACTGGGTTCTACTGCATGCTCCCAAGTTCCCCTGTGTTGCATGCAGGACTTGTGTATCTGGGGTGCCCACTCTAGACAATCTATCAACCACCTGTGCCAAGGACTGAGACATGGTCCGTTGACTAGCTAACATATCATTGATAACCTGCATGAAAGATGCCTCTGGATCTATGGGGGCCTTTTCACTGCCCTCTGGTCACTCATATTTGTCTCTTAGCATCCTCTTTGCCTCACGCTCAACCTCACGCTCTGCCCTTCTCTCTACTTCTCTGTGTGCCTCTTCCTCTTCCTCTGAGCTAGGAGGAAAATGGAGGCCTATGCCTTATTTCCTTATGCCTATTGTAAGTGACATATTTGTCACCTACGTGTTCACAAACCTCTCGGTCTTCTTCTACACTCATTGTCTTTAGTCACAGGCTGGCACGACTAAAGATCTGATACACTGTAATGTTCCTGACTTGGCTAGTCTAGGAAACACTGCTAAAGTGTGTGTAGGATCAAAGGTTTATAACATATAAATGATCATACAAATAATAAACGCGACAAAGGACTGCAAAGTTTGTATTATGATATCTCTGTGGATTACAAAATGGTTGAATGCGGCTAAATAAACTGACAATACTTGACTAGATCAACTCACGAAGGATCTTAACCGGAATACAAATAAGAAACTAAAAGATGAATAAAATAACAACACTCGGCTAGATCAAAAGACAAAAGGATCTTAGCCGGAATACAAATAAGAAACTAAAAGATAATACCCGGAATATGGGAGCACTGCGGAATCAATGAAAAATGATGGAAGACCTCGATGATCTTCCCGGTGACTAGCGTGTGTCTTTCAACACCGAAATCAACCAACTAGTGTCTTCCTCCTAGAATACACTGAACTATCTCTCCTAAGATGCGCCTCTTCTCCTCAATGACAAGTCATAATCTGCATAATAATGAATTAGGTCGCTGACCCTTCCTTTATATCTTTCCAAAACCCTAAATCATGCTAAAACCCTAATTCACTGTTGACTTCTAAAACCCTAAATCATCTTGAAACCCTAATTCACTGTTGACTTCTATGTTTAGCTCATAATGACTTAAAAGTGCTTTTAACCCTTTTCATCTCAATGTCACTTTTCGAATATAACACCTGTGACTCGAGTGACCTCTAGTAATCCTGTTTACCCCTCTTTGGCCCTGACTATAGTCTAACAGGGCGGTTTAGACCATTAAGCCTCCTCTCTGGAGCTCCTATTTGGAAAGGGACATTACATACATTGGGTCTTATTTTCAAACCATTAGTAACAATAAGAATCTTCACAACAAATTAACTCATGAAAATAAAAGAGAGCTCATAAAGATTGTTTTGGATATTTTTTTGTCACAAAAACAATATGTTTAATTGAATTAATTAATTTCTATGTATGTTTTCATAAGGTTTCATAAACCAAAGTTGGTCTGTTGTGGAGAGTAAGTATGATCACCATCATCATGGTTAATATGTATCCAAGTATTTTAATAATTGTTACTGGATTTTATATTGAAAAAAAAGTGAGTTAATAAGTGGATAGACATAGCATTTTTGACAAGTCCATTTTCAATAGTGGAGGGAAGTTCCACCTTGATACACTCAATTTTTTTTTCCAAAATTCGATTATCTACGTCATCTTAAAATGGGTCAAAAACTTTGTCCAAATTCGTATGAATCACTTCGAAGTATAAATTTTGACAATTTTTTTGTTAAATTTGAAAATTTTCACCAAAAATGAATAAGTAACACGGTATAGGTGACATTTTCCTAAATTAATTATGATGTCAAATCATTAGGAGCTTAAAACCACGTTTTGCAATGAAGGAATGTTACATATAACATACTTCTTCCAACACCACCTATGGGAAAGCTTCCTTAAGCAACTTACAATTTTGGTTATGATTATAATTATGTATATTACTAGTAAGTAATAATTATCTGATTATATTAATAATCACACACTTGCACCATAAATTTATTCTCCTTTGTTTCTTTCCTTCAATCTATTTCTAAAACATTATATCCATTTTTAAGATTTCCCTAAAATTTGCATTCTTTGAATTTGACTTGAAATTATGTTATTTGTGTTTGATAGCAAAAAATGAAATATATAGAATGTTAAAATGAAATAAATTTGAAAACTTAATATCATCAAAACCAACAAAAATTAGATCTATTTATTTGTTTATGTTGTTATAAGTTCAAGCTCTATGCTCAAAACCAACAAAAATTAGATTTATTTATTGATTTATGTTGTTACAAGTTCAAGCTCTATGCTCACAATATCCTTGGTAATTCTCTCTCATATTGCTAGCACAAGATTTTTGCCTATCCACTTGCTATATGATGAGATACTTTAGTATCAACTTCACAATAAAAATAGCACAAACTTTTTCTTACTTCATTTTATTTTTTCCTTCTCTTATTCCCTATAGCATTCTCATTCACTCATTTAGAGAATATGCTAGTTATAAAATGATTTTTTTTAAATAAAGTTATATTTCTTGTTGTTAAAGTTTAATTTAAGGTAATAAAACAATTTATTACAAATAACGTCATATTTATGGGGTTATTTCATGATACACTTAGGGAAAGATATTCACTCAATGACCTATGTAGATATATAAAATTAAAGAGAGAAAAAAAGGGAGGTAAAAATAAATATTAGAATACATTATGATGATGTGAAATATAGTTTATGTATTGATGATTACATTCAAACATGTACAAGGATTTTGCATAGATGCAACATTGAAAGTTGTTCATAACAATTATGATAGTCAACAAGCTTTATCCACCATGCATTAAGTTAATTATTGAGTTAGTCATTTACTTAATACATTGTTTCCAATACAGACATGATTTCTCATACCTTACATACATGCATTCATGTCATATTCACTATTCTTCCCGTGAACAATATACACCCTGCTGCAAAATCTTTAAACGTATATACCAAGACAATTCTACAATATATATACCATCCACCACTTAAAAATTGGAAGAGCAGCCATTGCACAAGATTCACACACAAAGAATAGTTTGTATTACTTAATAGACAAATGGAGGTTACATATATAGTATGCAGATTACTGAATCCTAGCAATCTAGATCCTAAGAAAGTGGATCTGATTAGCTAAAAATAGTTAATCTAGAAACTCAGGGTTACAACAGCTAACTCACAGTTACAACAGTTGTAAGGCTAACTCACAGTTACAACAACTAACTCACAGTTACAACAGCTGTAAGGATTATCTCTTACTAAAGTAATCTTTATTCTAACACCCTCCCTTAATGCTTACTTTATAAATTACAACACTAGAACTTTAATCTGTCTGTCTGATCTGGTATTCCTCAGCACTGAAACTCACTTTGCAATCACCTGGTTTCCTCTCTTTCTTCTCAACACATTCGAGCTACCCACTGACACATTTAAAGTCAAAATGTTTCTGACCATCATTGTAGCACTTGTATACTGGACAATTTGACAACTCGGCTCATCGGGGCTTCTGTGATAAAAGGTGCCAATTATTGATGCATTCTATTAACTTGCCTTCATTTGTCGGATTTTTGCTTTCGACTATCCTTCAGTATATAGAAGAACAGTTTGGATACTAAATGTCTTCAACATTCCTTTACACAAGGTGACTTCCAATAAAAACATTGTACTTGAAACTAGGGCTACGAGCTTGCATCAAGATACAAGTTCTTATTTTTACATAAACACTTATATAAAAACTTTAAACTCACCACACACCACACATAATAATATATATAACATACACAAATCACATCACACTATATGTAACACTACAACAAATCTACCAAACCAACTCAAACACTTGTTGAACATAAAGTCCACCCATTGCAGCGGGAATGAGAGTTTCGGCAGAGAGAAAATCGAACCCTGCTGTCAACGCCAAAGAAGATCTGGATCTCTTTTCTTCCACGCAGTTGTCACTGATCAACGAATGCATAGGCATCTAACCTCTCACAGTTTGATCAACAAATATCTGGGCATCGATACGCTCGTCAGTTCTCCTACACAGTGGTCCTTTATTCACAAGGAGAGTCTCCCGCAGCAATCTCACAAAACACACAGAAAATTTAGAAATTCAAACCCTCTAACCTAATCTACTCCTACAGCGGAATCAAATTATCACTCTTCTCTCATCTTCCAGCCCCTCTCGTGAGAGAGTCGGGGCAGTCCTTGCTCTGATACCAACTTAAAAATTGGAAGAGCAGCCATTGCACAAGATTCACACACAAAGAATAGTTTGTATTAGTTAATAGACAAATGGACGTTACATATATAGCATGCAGATCAATGACTCCTAGCAATCTAGATCCTAAGAAAGTGGATCTGATTAGCTAAAAATAGTTAACCTAGAAACTCACAGTTACAACAGCTGTAAGACTAACTCACAGTTACAACAACTAACTCACAATTACAACAGCTGTAAGGCTAACTCACAGTTACAACAGCTGTAAGCATTATCTCTTACTAAAGTAAGCTTTATTCTAACACCGCCACAGTCTTAAAAACTCTGCAGCAGGCTGCATATTGATTGCCCTATTCCTCCACCCTACATTGAACTTACCACCCCACCTCCGACATACCACCCGTCGGTGACCACACCACTAACCCCACCGCCACTCTTGGGTGTATGTTGTCCCTTCCTTTGGGCATTTATACTTTTTCACCCTCGAAATTTGCACATCCGACATCCGGACGTCTACGCCTGGATCTCGAGACCCTTTCCCTTCAGCGTCGTTTTGGTTTCCGTTTTCCATTTGCAGTTTGATGGATGGACATACGCTTGTGTTAATGGAACTTTGTCGCTTCTGCCTCATTTAAATTCAAATTTCGAGTTAATGCAAGTTTGCCCCTTCTGCCTCATTTGAATTTAAATTTCAATTTGGATTGTAAAGCCTCAGTGAATGCATGCATTCATCGTCATAGGCAGGATTACACATCCCATTTGCCCATTTTGGAGTTGGAAACCCTCAAGCCTATCTGTAAATCCACATGGATTTCCCTTCCAATGTTCGGATCGATGTGGATTTACCTTGCATTGTTGGGATCGATGAGCTTCTTACTTCCTTATCAAATTGTGGGTCATGGCGACGATGATTGTGAATGTTTGAATTCCTGTAATATATTATTGCTAATTCAGTGGCCTGTGATGTGCAGAATTACACTTCTTGTGCATCTAGTGTTACATTGTGCATCTAGTGTTAGATAGAAACGAAGAAGTTAAAGCTCTAGAGATGGCAAGGGAAAAATTCACTTTGTGTTTGCAAGCATGATGTTGAAGATCTCAAGTGCAGAGGGGACTTCCTAGTTCAGAGGTTGTCTCTGTTCAAATACATGGCTGGAGGTCTCCCTAGTGGGTGTGATAAAAAAATGATTACTTGCTTTCCAACTTTCTTTATTGTGGACATTCTGAGATGAAGTTTCTTTTTATTTCTACTTGCAGGTGAGTACGAGTACATGGACGTGATATTGACCAGCACAAATTCACGCGGAGGCATTTGATTGTTTGTGGATTTTTAACTTGGACTTGGATTTCAGAACTTAGTTTGAGATATCAAGACCAAGCGGCTAATACAACACCCTCCTTTGGTTGGTTCCGATGGTATGTGGGGAAGGTTGATACTTTTTCGTCGATTGTAAAGATAATGTGCGAAGGTGTGAAGAATTCATTGAAAAGGAAGGGAATGCACCTTGCCCCATGGACAAAACACAAGTACACGCACTCCATGGGGTTCACTCCCTAGAACGAAACAACCCCTCCTCTTCTGAATGGCCATAAAGAGACGAAGAACAAAGAAAATCGTCCTGAATACCAGATGGCAATTGAATCAAAATAAAAACATCAATGTCAATTACCTTGTGATTTTGTTTTCGATGGCAATGGCAACGTAGAAGAATATATATATATATATACTTGCTTTTAACATACAAAAGGATAGTATGTTGTTAAAAAAATATTATGGCAATGTATAAGAAAATTTGTATCAGAAAAATAGTATTTTTTTTAAATTTTAATGGTATTTTTATAATTTTGAAAAACATAGTAATGTTAATAAAGACTTAGACTTATCACCTGAACTCTCCTTGCAAATTTTGAGAGTTTTAAAATAATCTAAATATAACATTTTTTAGTGTGTAGAATTTAATCTTAGTGTGTGTTCTTAGTCAATTTTTGGAAGAACCTTTTAGATGAATTCTATGACAAATTCATTTTCCACTTATAAGAGGTGGTACTCGATGCTTGGAAAGGAAATATATTTGTTCAACAAAAAATTTGTGTTGGGTCTTTTCACATGTTTTTAAATGAATAGTTTTTATTCAACACTAGAATGGGTTTCTTGGGAGGTGACTTTTCAAGATTTCCCTAAATGTTGTTTCTTGAAGGGGAAAGGATATAGGAAATCACTTCTCATACTGTTCAAAACATATCACACCTAGCCTTCTTTGGTGAACTCTTGGTAAAATTCCTTCCTCTGAAATGATGGGACGTTGAGATGCACATTGGATGACGACCTTGAAAGAGTTCAAGGGGAATTTATTGCAAGTCCATGGAAGACCAATCCAATCATCGCAGAATTTCTCTACTCAGGTTCTTTCCTCACCATGATCTAGGGTCTTCATTGAAACCTTAGGTGCCATGGAAATCATGATTGGTAATATAACACTCATCAATATCAATATGCACCAATCATGATACTTAGTTATTATCATGGAAGGATTGGAAGGTGTAGGGACAACCCACGAGTTATCCTCCTTGGACCTTCTCTTTGGAACTATGGAATAACAATATTGGAGTGGAAGAGAATAAGTAGGGGATTTCTTGGTGCATGATCTAGATCAAAGTAAGTCCTTCATTAAGGTTTTCACCTCTTTCATTGCTAGACAGTGTTACACAATTTTCAATGAAAATGGAACTATCCCTTCTATATTGAGCATGGTTGCAAGGAATAGCTCCTATTAGTCAAAGTTCCCAAGATCATAGTTCCTTTGCTAGTCATGAACTATGACCATAGGAACTATGGTCAAGGAACATTGAATGAAAAAGGAACTATGGAATTTTTTTGTTGGTTGTAGTTCTAGGGAATAACTCATATTAGTCAAAGTTTCTCACGGTATAGCTCCTTTGTTAGTCAGAAACTATTCCCTGGAACTATTCTCGAAAACTACAATTGACAAATGAAGGAACCATTCATTGGAACTATGAATGACAAATGGAGGACATAGTTCCTTTGTCAATTAAGGTTCATTTGTCATATTTTTTTTTGTCATAGTTTATATTAGTCAGAGTTCTTCACTGTCAAAGGAACTATGACCTCAGGAACTTTGACTCACAAGAACTATTCCCTAGAACTAGGACAAACAAACAAAGGTCATAGTTGCTTTTTCATTCAAAGTTCCTTTAGTCATAGTTCTTATCCTTCACAAACTATGACCTCAAGAACTATTCCATGGAACTGCGAAAAACAAGCAAAGTTCATAATTCCTTTGTCGGTCAAATTTCCTTCATCATATTTCCAGTGGTTATAGTGCTTGATTGACAAAGGAATTATGACCACTGGAACTTTGACTGATAGGAACTATTCCATGGAACTATGATCGATAAATGAGTTCATAGTTCCTTTGTCGGTCAAATTTCCTTCTTCATGTTTTCTATTAGTCATAGTCCCTAAATAAAAAAGGAACTATGAACTTAGGAACTTTGACTAATGGGAACTATTCCCCATAACTATGATTGAAAAATAAAGGACATTGTTCCTTTGTTGGTCAAGGTTCCTTTGTCATAGTTCCTGACTGACAAAGGAACTATGATCTCAAGAACCTTGACTAATAAGAACTATTCTCTAGAACTACAACTAACAAATGAAGGTCATAGTTTCTTTGTTGGACAAAGTTCCTTTACTATAGTTCTCATTAGTCAAAGATATTGATTGAAAAGGGAACTATCACCTCAGGAACTTTGACTAACATGAACTATTCCCTAGAACTATGGCTCACAAATGGTTTGTGTTGGGAATATGTATTTTTCTAAGCAATGATTTGGGTACCTTTGGCTAATCAAACTATAAGCTTATTCCTACTACTTTGCACTAAAATATTTTATAACAAAAATATTTGTGACCCAATATGAGGAACTCACTATTACATTTATTTTCTGGTATCACTTTATATAACAAGTCTGGATAATGTAATCTTTTTGGATCATCTTAGATAGTCAGTCTTAATAATGTAGAATATATCTTTCAACAAGAAATGATAAACTTATCAGTAAAAAGGTATCACAAAGACAACAATCATAGAAACCCATAAATGATGTTACCATCACAATTAGGGAAGATGTTATCACATCACCTCCATGATTTCCACCTCAAAAACAACTTTTTCATTGACATAACTTTTAGTATTTGTAGTTCTTTATCAACATCATTTTTCTCACTATTCTTTGATACTATATTTGGTTTTTCAAAGCAAGTTTGTGATGGAAAAACCTACCTTTCATTTTTGTAAAAGGCATGGACTATTTAGTAATAATTTGTTTTCCAACCTAACATAAACAAAATACTAACAGTACCTTACACGGAAGCTCTTTCTCCAAACTATTTACCAGTGGATATAAATCCTTTACCAAACTGATCGTGAGGTCAAGTTCTCGAGGAGGTCTCCTTGGAAGGAGTTAAGAGTATATTAAAAGGGTAAAGAGATCGTACTTAATTTCCTCAATGAAAGAACCAATCTTGTATTTTGAACTGGCTAAGGTAGAGTTGTACAAACAAATTGACATATCTAGTCTTATTACATATAAGAATTGGTGTCCCAACGGAGTAGTTATGTGAACCTAGAGGAAAAGAGAATTGTTCCAATGATTGCAAGTTTAGGGAAGTTCCACAATATATCTTTGAAATACATTTAATTTTAGGATCCATTGCCTTGAATTGTCAACACAACCCATCCACAATATTGGGTTATGTTTTCTATATTTCACAACAACCATCCCCAATCACCTTTTCTATATCCATTTAGTTTATGGATAAAACCTAAGTATTTGAAACCCTCTTGCAAATAAAATTTACTATAAGGAAAAAAAGATTATAGATGAGTGATGCAAACCCCTCTCCGTTGGCATGACTTCTCGATCTAGTATTGAGATTCACAGGTGACGAAGTGGCTCATGGGTCTTTGCAAAACCGATAGGACTCTTTAGCACAGGCCCTTCACCACAATGTTGCATGAAAATTTTCTATTACCAAGGATTCTTTTCCTTTAGCGAGGCTATGCACATAACCATAGGCTAAAACCAAGCGCTTAGTAGAAAGGCAGTCTGGTTCTCGATTTCTTCGAGGCTCTAGGATACATTTCTACAAACAACTATCCTCTCAAGATGCGTTGGATTCTTTACCAGCCGAATTCAATCATAAAGTTATATTAACCGATGAGTGTGGGTCCTTGCACTATCCCACCACCTTTCCAAACACTATCGGAAAGGCTCAATTGGACAACGGATGGGGATCCACCTCCCATGCACAATCCACGGTTGACAAGGATTTCGGGACTTCGGGTTTCGAGGGACTTTCCACTCTACACAAAAATGGCCAAAATCACCCGGAGTGTCGAATCTTATAGGTCCGAAGGGTCGAGGATCCAACGGTTCTCGCTCGTGTGTGATCAACAGTTCAACATCACTCCAAAACTTCGGGGCTCCAAGGTTATGTCACTCCGAACAACTATAGTTAAAGACCTAAAGGTCGAATATCCGAACTACCAAAGGGCTCAGATATCTACGACACTCCTCCCTTGATTAAAAACTAATATTTTTTGAGGGGGGGTTGAATCAATGTTCTACTGTTAATTCAGGTTCCAACACAAAATATGGCCCACCAATTCCTTTCCAAATGGATTTTCGAGGATTCTAAAGGTTCCACTAGGGAACTATGTACCTCTTTATCTCTCATAATCTTCGTTCACTTTGATGAATTGAACCCTGGCACACACTTGTGCATCTCTCTCGAGATTTAACCACTTAGACTTTATGGGTCGAAGTACTCCTTGAACTGACTTTACTGAGCTTGGGACTTTTAAAATTCATGTGCACACTCCTTTCACTTGCTCTGTGCAGACCTTGCACTGTCTCTCCTAAGCGTCTGAACATATTGAAGGTTCGGTCTCTGCACTCCTTGCTTGGGCACTGTGCACACCTTGCACTATGTGATTCTCGACAGAGAAACAATTGGAACTTATAACAGAATAAAAAACTCATTCAGTAAACAGACAACATTCACATAGATACAGAAACATAACAACACAATATCAATTTAGTTCCAAAAAATAATAGAAAACATATTTTACAGTCTCTCTCAGGAAATTTGAGAATAGTCTCTTTTTATTCCAAAAACAATTAGTTTCAGCGTAGATTTCATTTATTTATACATGAATTGGTTTCTTGATCCTTCCCTCCAAGTTGATCTAGCTATTTCACATCTTATTAAAGACATTGCTATCACTAAGCTTGTTACAATAAATTCCCATTTACAATTTAGATATGAGTTGATGCTCAAAATCTATACAATCCTACAGTCAATAAAGAAAATTAAAACTTTCTAGAGTACATATAATGGCTCTAGTCTTTAGGTCTCAAAGGATATTTAATTACAAAGGTCTCAAAATTTATATGATTCACCTTCCTTTGGATCCAAACTAGTTAATGCACATTGTGTTGTATGTCGAGTCATCTTCCACCACACCTCATTGAATGATGATGATGATGTTCTTGCATTATACTCCCTTGGAATCCTGCCCATGATATCCTCAACCTCCTTTCCATATTTCTGAATGTCCTCTTCAGTTAACGAGCTGGCATATTCTATTGGATGGTTCTTCCATTTGACTAAGTATTCATAATAGACCTTCCTCTTGGTCTTCTTAGTAATCCTTTGTTCTAAAATATTCTCTATCTAGAGCTTCTTTATTGTGGGCATCTATTGCATCCAGTGTAATTCATCTTGATCATGTTCTTCTCATATTCCATCCATCCTATTACGACATAAGTTTGCTACATTAAATATTGGTGAAATGACAATGTCCTCCAAAAGTGTCCTACAAATTTTGTGTCTCTGTCTGAGACTATGCTCCTAGGCAATCAATGCAATCTCACAATCTCCTTGAAAAACAAATTTTATATGTGGCTAACATCTCTTGTTTTGTGAAATCGTATAAAATGTTCCATCTTTGAAAATATGTCAACTACCACAAAAATTTAATCATTCCCCTTCTAGGTTCTTGGAAATCCCAGAACGAAATCCATACTTATAGCATCCCATGGCCTATTTTTAATAGGAATGGTTGGTATAGTCCTATGTTATGTTGATTCCCTTTAGCATATTGGAAAATTTTTCTGTTTTCCACTAAATTCTCCACATCATATCTCATGTCTGGCCAATAGTAAGAAGAAATCAACATTGCATATGTCTTATCATGACCAAAATGTCTAGACAATCCTCCACTGTTCTTCTCCATAAGCAAATTGTCCCTCATCAAACATTTTAGGATACATAATTGATTCCCTTTAAAGAACAAGCCTTCCTGGATCAGGTACTCCATCCACGAGATTCTATCCCTAATCAAAGGATTTTCACAAGATTCATAAGCCTACTTGAAGAATGGGTCTTCCTTGTACATTTCCTTAAGGTGTTCCAACCCCAATGTCTCCACTTGGAATTCCTGCAAGATCAAACATCTCCTTCTCAAAGAATCTGCAACTTTGTTATCATTCCCACTAATATGCTTAATGACAAAAGTAAAATCATGCATGAATTATACCCATTTGGCATGTCTCTAATTCGACTTCTATTTTCTAGTTATAAACTATGAGGCATGATTGTCAGTGTACAGAATAAACTATTTTGGTATAATATAATTTCTCCACTTTTTCAAAGATTGAATTATAGCATAAAATTCGTTATCATTTGAATACTTCCTCTTAGCATCATTCAACTTCCCACTCAAATAACCAATAGGCTTATCATCTTGACTTAAAACTTCACCGATGGACACTCCAGTCACATCACATTTGACTTGGAAAGTCTTACTAAAGTCTAGTAGAATCAAGATGGGTTGTTTTGTTATCTTATCCTTTAATATTTTAAATCCTTTCTCACATTCTTTTGTCTAGTCAAAAGATCCATGTTCTTTCTTTACAGTATCCACTTTGGGTACACATATACTGCTAAAATTTATGATGAACTTCCTGTAAAAACTCGCTAACCTATAAAAATTATTACCTCAAACACACTTCTTGGAGAAGGCCACTCCTTTATAGATTTCACCTTCTCTGGATCCATCTTCAATTCATTTGAAGAAATCACAAACCCCAAATATACAAGTTCTATCTTCATAAAAGAGCACTTCTTCAAATTTATCAACAACTTTTCTTGTTGCAATATTCTCATCACCATATTGAAGTGTCTCAAATTCTCATCCTTAGTCTTACTGTAGACTAGGATATCATCGAAATAAACAATTACAAACTTCCTAATAAAATCTTTGAGTACATCATTCATCAACCTCATGAATGTGCTTGGAGCATTGGTTAAGCCAAACGACATAACAAGAAACTCATATAGCCCTGCATTCATTTTGAATGTTGTTTTCCATTCATCCCCTTCTCTCATCCTTATCTTATGATAACCACTTTTCAAGTCTATCCTGGAAAAATAACTAGCCCCACTCAAACAATCCATCAAATCATCCATTTTGGGTAAAGGAAATCTATACCTGATGATTATCTTGTTGATAGCTCTAGAATATGTGCACATTATCCAACCGCCATCCTTCTTTGGACTCAACACAGTCGGTACTACAAATAGGCTCAAACTTTCTCTAATCAACCCTTTTTCCAATAGCTCTTGGACCTACTTCGTGACCTCTTCATTCTATTGAGGGGTCAACTTATATGTTTTTTTGTTTGGAAAAATTGCACGCAGAATAAGGTCAATATGATGGCTAATACGTCTGATGGGTGGTAAGGTATGAAGAAACTCATCCACCACAATGTCAACAAACTCATTGAGTAATTCTTGAATTTCAATAGGCAAATCATTCATGGAAGTATTTGTAAGGATAACTCTCAGCTTACCTATAACAACAAACTGCATTTCCTGATCTTTCTCAACTTCCTTCAAGATCTCCTTCCCACTCATGAGGAGTATACTTGGACTATCCTCCTCTTTGACTCCTTTTTCCTGCAATGGCAACAACATTTGTATGCACCCATTTCTCTCAAGGGTATATGTATTCTTTCTCCCATCATGTATGAAATTCCTGTAATATTTCCATGGTCTCCCCAACAGAACAAGACAAACATCCATAGGTATGACATCACATAGAACTTCATCCTTATAACCACCAATGTTAAATTCAGCTTTACTTTGTCTACTTACCATGACTCGATGCCATTTTTGTAGCCACAATACCCTATACAGATTTCTATGTGGTGTCATATCCAACTCTATATTTTCCATCATTTCTATGGACACTAAATTGTTAGCGCTTCCACCGTCTATGATTACCTTTCATACTCTATCCTTTGACTGGCAAGAAGTTATGAACAAAATCTTTCTTTGTGTTGGCTCTTGCACCTCCTTTTTTGGCTTCACAAGGGATTTTCTCATCATAAGTGATCTCCCTTCTTCAGTAGCTTCCTCTTTTGTCTCCTTCTCTACATTCTTTCGTTGAGCCTCAACAATGTCGGCTTCTCTAAAACCTATAGTTTTTTTTCAGGACATTCCCAAGACATGTGTCATGTCTTCCCACAAGAATAGCACTTAAACTATCCTCCTCTACCTCTTCCTCTACCTCTTGGAAAAGGTCTCCTTCCTCTAGAGTCTCCTCCTCTAAAGCCTCCTCCTCTAGCTATCTAATTTCTAGAGCTACTAGCTTCTTCCTTTGTCTTCTAAAACTTATCTCTCGCAGTTCCTTTCCCTCAGGTTGGATTCTTTCCCCTATTCTCCTAACTCTTCTTTCTTGCCAATTTTTATTCTACCTTCAAGGCTACATGATAAGCATCTTATACAGTCCTCATTGTCACTAAACTAATCTCATCTTGGATTTAATACCTCAACCCATTGATATACCTAGCAACTTTCTCTTCATCATTTTTCTTATGTCTTGTTCTTATATTCAACTTATAAAATTATTCAATATATTCTTTCACTGGAAAACCTTTCTGTCTCAAGTTCTTTAATATTCAGAATAGATTCAACTGATAATCCTTGGGTACAAATTTAGCCTTAAGTTTAGCTATCATCCTATCCTAACTCTTAATCTTGGGCTTACTTATCCTCCTTCTGTCAGCTTCCAACTTGTCCCACCATAAAGAAACATGTCCCTTCAATCTAGTTACACCATGCTTTACTTTCTTCTCCTCATCAATATCCTCATAATCAAAATCTTTATCTAAGGCATTTATCCATTCAAGAACCTCTTCTACATTCAAATTACCTTCATACATTGGGATTTCCATCTTCACTCTGGTTCCCAGCTTCTTCTTGATTTTCACTCTCAGCATCACTAACATCACTAGTCTCTGGTGTCCTCCTTTGCACTGCTTCCATGATGTCCAACCTTGTACGAAGGTGTCTCATTTCTTCCTCCATTGTTGCGTTGGCTATAGGTCTCTCCCTACGTCTCCTCGATGGCATGGATTCCAATATAGCTTCTCATAGAGTTTATTCCTTCTCTGATACCACCAAATGCAAACCCCTCTAGGTTGGCATGACTTCCTGGTCTAGGATTGAAATTCATAGTAGTTGAAGTGGCTCAGGGGTCCTTGTAGAACCACTAGACTCTTTACCACAGTACGTTCACCAAAATGTTGCGCAAAATTTTCCTATTTGCGAGGATCCTTTTCCTTCAGTAAGGCTATGCACGTAACGACAAGCTAAAACCAAGCGCTTAACAGAAAGGTTCTTCGGTGCTTCAGGACTTCGGGGATATAGGAGAATTTTCTACAAACAACTATCCACTCAATATGCCGCAGAGTCTTTATCGGATGAATTCTATCATAAAGTTATATTAACTGGTGGCTATGGGTCCTTACACTATCCCACCACCTTTCCAAACACTGGTCGAAAGGCTCAATTGGACGGTGGATGGGGATCTGCCTCCCTTGCACGATCTATGCTTCATAAGGATTTTGGGACTCTGAGTTTCGGGGGACTTTCCACTCCACACAACAATGAATAAAATCACCCAGAGTTTTGAATCACCAAATTATGAAGGCTAGGGATCAAACGGTTCTCGCTCCTCCATGATCAATGGTTGACCATCACTCTAGACTTCTAGGGTTCATGGGTTTCTTCACTCTGAACAACTATGGTTAAACTCTCGAAGGTTGAATCCCCTAACTACAAAAGGGCTCAAAGATCTATGGGTTACACTCCTCCCTTTATTAACGTCTTTTATTTTTTTTTTGGCGGGGGGGTTCAATCAAGGTTCAACAGTTAATTCGGGGTTCATTAGGAAATCCGTCCCCCCCAATTCCTTTCCAAAAGGATTTTCAAGGATTCTCAGGGTTCCACTAGGGAACTATGTACCCCACTATATCACCTGAGCTTTGTTCATTTTGATGAAGTGAACCCTAGTGCACACTTGAGCGTCTCTATTGGGCTTTGACCCATTAGACTTTATGGGTTAGCACACTCCTTGCACTAACTTTCATGAGCTTGGGACTTTTAAAATTCACCTGTGCACTCCTTGCGCATTCTCTGTGAAGACTTTACACTTCATCTCCTAAGCTTCTGAACCTATTGAAGGTTCGGCCTCCACACTCCTTGCGTGGGCATTGTGCACACCTTGTAGTCTATATTTCTCAGAAGAGAAACAAATGAAACTTACAACATAATCAAAAAATCATTCAGTAAACAATCAACATTCACATAGATACAGAAACACAACAACACCGTATCAATTTAGTTCCAAAAAAGAACAAAAGATAGATTTTACAATCTCTCTCAGGAAATTTGAGAATAGTCTTTTTTTATTCCAAAAAAACTTACTTTCAACATAGATTACATTGATTTATACATGAATTTTCTTCTGGAGCCTTCCCTCCAAGTGGATCTAGTGCTTTCACATCTTGTTAAAGACATTCCTATTACTAATCTTATTATAGTAAATGCACATTTACAATTTAGATATGAGTCGATGCTCAAACTATGTACAATCCCATAAACATTAAAGACAATTACAACTTTTTGGAGTACATACAATGGTTCCAATCTTTAGGTCTCAAAGGATATTTAATTACAAAGGTCTCAAAATTTATAAGATGTGCCTTCCTTGGGATCCAAACCAGTTAATGAGCATTGCATTGTACGCCAAGTCATCTTCCATCACGCCTCATTGAATGATGACAATGATGCTCCTACATCAATGAGCTTCATTCTTGTCACTCAAACCACTGGAATTTGTAGAATTTTTTTTAACTTTCCACATAGTAGATGTTAAGTAATTAATGAATCTTCCTTTCTTCTCTTTTGAACCATTAGAGAAAAAAAAATATCATCCACAAATGATAAATGTGTTAACCACATAAAGGCATCAATTATGATTTCTCTTAAACCCCCACTCTTTCACTCTATGAATAACATGAATAGGACCCCTATCTCAAACCCTTTGTAGGCTTAAAGAGACGTTTTCTCAAGTGATTAGCACAACATATAAAGTTCAGGTTACACATCCCATAGTCCACTTTACAAAAACCCACATATATTGAATTCATTCTTAAATATAACCAACTTGTCGTGCACCTATTGTGCAACACCTATGGATTTGTGAATTTACCTTAACTAAAATCGAAATTGTTCTAGGGACATTACTTGAAAAAATATCTTTTAATGTGATTGCTATCACATTTGCTATAGTTTTATAAACATAATTACACGCGGAAATGGGTCTATAGTCATCAAAAGTAATTGGCTTGTCACATTTCAGAATTAAAGATATGAATATAGAATTTAAATACCAAACACCTTCCCCAAAACCCTAATTTCTTCAATAACCCTGAGCAAGTCCGTCTCTACCAAATCATAAAATCCAAAAAAAAAAAAAAAACTCAATTTTCCACCCATATGGTTCATCTCTACCAAATCATAAAATCCTAGAAAAACTCAATTTGCCACTCATATGGCTAGGGATCCCATCCTTCTATAAAGAGTGAAAAGCCCATTGAAACTCTTCCTTGAATACCTCTTCATACAACCTCTAAAAAATAAGCTAATTAAGAATCTCTGACAAAATAGGAAAAAATAAGCTAATTAAGAATCTCAACCAGATTTATTTTTTTATTCTAAACAAATAATCTAAAAACAATCGGAAATGTTGAGATATTTAACACAAATTATTCATTATAAAATTCCACAATAAAACTTGGATTGGGATTACCCTCAACATTGAAATTAAATTGTTTACAATTTTATAATAATCATCAATTAAATTACTTTAAATTTATTTAAATAATAATAATAATAAAATCAAAATCTTACATTTAAACATTTTTTCAAATCCTCTCGTTATCTGTGTGCTAAATCTTCTCCATTACCTTCAATCTAGCAAATCGTTTCCACTACGTTCAATTGCACATAACTCCCTAATAGCCAGTTGCTTATCAAGCAAGTCAGTGTCTATCATTCCCCAATTCTTAAGGATTTGGTACCATTCCTTATCTGGCCTAGATATTGATCGACATCTAAAAAGTTAAAGAACTTCAAGGAGAGATTTGGAAGGAAATATTCCTTATCTAAGATGTTGAGCATTGTTGTTCGATCAGTAAAAGCAGTCTGTTTGATGTTGTGGTTGTTTTTTTTTTCTGTGAATTTTGAGGGCGGAGAGTTTTATTAGAACAAGTTTTATGTATAGCAGAATGATATTTATAGAAGTTTTACGTAATTTTAAATCAATCTAAAATATGAAATATTCAATTAGAATTCTAGATTCAAGAAAAAACTAATATAACATGTCATAGCAAAAGTTTCATATCTAAAAAAATCCAACTCTCTGTATGAAAAAAAACTAAAAAATCCTCTTCATGCAATTACTTACTTACCATGAAGAAAAGCTTCCGCGGTTTTATTATACAAATATTCATAGGAGTATATGAGTGCATTATTTTGCACAATGCTTCCCTCTCATTTCTGTCCATGTCCATACGAGTATATCAAAGGGGCAATGTGATTTTATCTCATCGTTTTAGTAAACAAGGGAAATAGCTGCGAAGCAGCTAGTCCCTGCCTGAAAATTTTGAACTTGGAAAATTTGAATTATTAAATTAACTTTACTACCTTGAGAAAGATTGTACAGGTTTTGGTTCCAGTGAACTTCTTGCTTGTATTAATGCAGTAAACTTTATTCAGTTTGGAGCCTCTTACATGTTGGCACCACCTTAAACATATATCAACAGGAATAGTAGATAGCAGTTTTGAGTGCATGGTATTTAGAGAATTTCCTCTTGTGACTGTAGTTGACTTGTACAAGTTACTCTTTCTTGATCTTTCAGATCATGGCAGTTTCATTAACCATCTTTTATCCAAATTGAAACACTTGCGTTTACTTTATAAGTAGATCACCTCTCAATGCAACATTTCATTCTCAAAATGTTTCTCTCGGCAGTCTAGATTCTTCTGATCAGTATAGAAAGTTGGAGATTCAACGTCATGGCTGTTTGAGAGAGATTTTGTTATAAATTGTGAAAAGACTAAAAATAAATATTATTATTGAATACAAGTTGTAGTGTGAGTGTTAGTTTTAAATCTTAGAAATTAAATTATTAAAGCTTACAAAACATTCAAATACATTAAAGCTTAAAAAAATCAAATCTGATTGCCCAAAGGAATTCCTTAATTAGTCTAGTAGAAAAGTACATAAAGGTAGAGTGAACTGAGATATATAGGAAAAATATGTTTTTGTTTTTGACCTTAAACTCCCTTATATATTAAAGTGGACAATTCCTACAGTATCCTAATACTTAACTAACTGGAACATTATTCTTGAATAGGGAGAAGAATCGTTTCATGACTTATATTTACTGTTTGGAGTCCCTCTCTATTAGGCGCCTTCTCACTGAAGTACGAGAGATTAGTACGAAAGATTAAGTGATATTTGAGGTCACGTGTTAGAACTCTATAGCTTCCACATTATTGAAATGCCATTTACAATAAGTAGGTTTTCTGTTTCATTTTTCTGGTTTATTATATATATATATATATATATAAAAGTTTACAAATAATATGTAAATGAGTTTTTAAATGTGTAATTATGTATTTTAGGTCAGAAATATCTCAATACAATTATTAGCTTACACATTGTATTTAGAACATATACTAGTTTTAATATGCTTTTCATCGTTTTTTTTTACTTTATAATATATTTAAAATAATAGAAATTATAATATATTTAAAATTATAGAAATGAAGATATTAATTTTGTGTTCAAATATTTTTAATGCATGTACAAGGCTTTTTTACTTTATAATATATTTAAAATAATAAAAATAAAGATATTGATTTTGTGTTCAAATATTTTTAATGCATGTACAAGGCCAATAGATTAATCATGTGAATCCTTCGCAAGTATTTTGAATTTTTTATATTGTTGTCGACAAGCAAGTATTTTGAATTTTTGATATTGTTGTCAACAAACATGAATGTTTGACGAATAAAGTACAAATTGGAATGCTTACCTAGAGATGCGATTATGGCGTTCAAATAAATGAATGGTAGACAAATACCGAACAGATTTACATGCTTCTATGGAGATGTGACGAACGAGTGCAATTTCATAGTTCTTCACCATATTTTTTTTTTTCTTTCAATTTTCATGAGCAATTATTAATTTATATTTTGATATATAATTTAAACAACAAAAAACTGTTATGATATCTTTCAAATTTATATTACTTTTTATAATTATTAAATCAAAATTTATGCAAATAGTAACATATAAAGTACTCGATCAAATTTATGAAAGAACAAACACAAGTTAGAAGCATAGATGCTAGTAATAGATCCTCTTAAAGGAATTGAAAAAAGATGATCTTTTAGAGTTGTGCTATAATATGATCAAGTTTTTATGGACAATTTGTTGGAATAATGTTTACAATAGATTAATTTGGATTTGGTTTGAATTTGTTAAAGATTTGTAGGAGATTGTTGAGAGATTCTCTCAACAACTATCTCTATATTTGAAGATAGTTGGATCCNTATATATATATATATATATATATATATATATATATATATATATATATATAATACTTTGTGTAATAGAAATAATAAAAGTATATTTTTTGTTAGATAATCTTGTGTTATGGCTGATCTCACAAATTATAAGATGGTATCAGAACTAGGCTTAGCTCCCTCACGAGAAGGCCAGGATCATGTGAAATATGTAGGAGAATAAGTATTGTTTTGTGTGTTTTTTGTATGTTGAATTCCGTTGCATGTTAGAGGTATATCCGCGTGAAGAGTATTTGGAGCTGGGCGCTGGAGGGCATGCAAGAGAGAGTTGTTCAGATCTTTGTACCTGAAACTTTTTTTAAATGCTTTAAGTCATTGGAGTCACCTGCGTGGAGGAGTCACATTGATAAGAGTGTGTTGCTGGAAATCAAATTTGAATTGCTGAAACGTGCAGATAGGTGGACTTGAGAATCTAAATAGCGATTGCAAGGAGACCAGTGTGGATCCTTGCCTGTGTGTTTTATTTGATATTTCTGTTATATGAATGGTGGTTGTGACAGAATTAATGGTCATCCAAACCATTGTGCCGGGGAGTCCATGAGAAGAAAAGAGAGGCAACTAAATAGTTATATTAATTATTGTGGCATGTTCCATCCAACGGTACTTTTTATGAAGGTGTACTTTTTATGAAGGTGGATGGTCAGATAAATAGTTAGTAATGGTTGGATAAAATACTTTCTCGTCCATATCGTGGATGTATGAGTGGTTATATATTTTTTATATTTATTTTGGTTTGTAAAAATTTATTATGATACAGAATCAATTAATGGATTAGAGTAATATAATTTTAATTAGTGGTTCTCAGCATTTTTTGGTACTTCAAGATTTTCAGTTACTGTGAGTGTATAAAAGGTCAATTGTATGATTGACTACTGAAAATGTCCAGTAATCAGATCATTGTCCTATATAACTATTGAAATTTACTCTTCGTGGGTGTTCAAGAGATGGTAGTGTATAGTGTATCCATAGGATAATTCAGTATCAAGATTGTCCTTCAGGAGGTCAAGAAACGTTAATTCTACAATTCATCGTCAATGATGGTCAGAAGCGGTATTATCTTAAATGAGTTGAAAGGAAAGCTCGAAGTTGTGGAGAAGAAAGAGCGTATACCGGAAGATTTTAGAGTGAATAGTTAGACAAAGAAGAAAATGATTAATATTGTAATTTTTTATTGAATATTGTAAGTTTTTATAATGTAAGCATTATGGGAGGGTGTTGGAATAATGCTTACAATAGATTGGTTTGGATTTGGTTTGAATCTCTTGAAGATTTGTAGGAGATTGTTGAGAGATTCTCTCAACAACTATCTCTATGTTTGAAGATAGTTGGATCTGATTCCAACTGTATATATATATATGTAATATTTTGTGTAATAAAGATACTAAAAATATCATTTTTATTAGATAATCTTGTGTTATGACTGATCTCACAAATTATAAGATAATTCATGTCATTAATATTTTCCAAATAATCATGTTGTTAATCTTTTCCAAATAATCATTGTTATAAAAACAACCTTTTTTATAGATCAGGAATTGAAGAAAGATGATCTCTTAGAGTTGTGATACAATGTGATTAGGTTTTTATGAACAATTCATGTAGTTAATATTTTCCAAATAATGATGTTGTTAATCTTTCCCAAATAATCATTGTTATAAAAACAACCTTTCTTTATGGATTCAAACTTTGCTGGTACTAAACATGATTGATTAATTTTACAAAACTAAATATGTAACACATCAGTATTAGTTAAGTGTGAATATGCATATTAAACAACTAAAATGATGTACAGTAATTATTGTTAATCAAGTGAGCAATATAGATGGAGATGTTGAACCTTGCCCACTAAGGGTGAGTGATGCAAAGATTGTTAGACCTCTATCATCAAAATTAGCCAAGGAAAACAATCCAGATTATCTATATTTTTGTTAATTCAATATAGGCATAAACCATAACTAATAAGAACCCACCTCAAGGTTACAGATCTCAGATTAATCAAAGAGTAAAACTCAGTAGCCTTTTATCTATATTTTTGTTAATTCATTATAAAACTCAGCAACCAGCTCAAGGTTACAGATCTCGGATTAATCAAAGAGTAAAACTCAGCAGCTTTTTATCTATATTTTTATTAATTCATTATAGACATCAACCATAACTAACAAAAAAATCATCGTTTTATCTATATTTATGTTAATTCATTATAAGCATCAACCATAACTAATAAGAAATCACCTCAAGGTTACAGATCTGAGATTAATCAAAAAAAAACTCAGCAGCTTTTTATTGAAATCATGACAACATTCTCCATCTACTAACGCTAAAAACCGCTAGCACAGTTTATACCATAACATAAATTTATAGACATCTCTAATTAAATAATAATAAGTAACTTCTGAGATTTTATTGATAAGGGGAGAGCTCACTACAGAGATTTTATTGATACGTGGAGGGCTCACTACATCTTATACCATAACATAAATTTATAGACATCTCTAATTAAATAATAATAAGTAACTTCTGAGATTTTATTGATAAGGGGAGAGCTCACTACAGAGATTTTATTGATACGTGGAGGGCTAACTACATCTTTCGGTTGCTTTGCAAACATGTTTTACCATGCAGCTTTTCATCTGTGAGTTGCTTTGCACACATGTTTTACCATGCATCTTTTGGGAGTGGATTTAGATAGCCAGGTAGTGGCTAATCCTTGTCTTAATAAAGTGTAAATACAAAACATCAAAGTAAGATTAGACAACAATACAAAGCATCAAAGTAACATTTATTATTTATTTACTGAATTGAGGAGATGAAAATTATTACTTATGAATTACCATTTATTTATTTATTGAATTGAGAAGATGAGAATTATTATTCATGAAGTACCATTTATTTATTAAATTGAAAAGATGAGAATTTTTACTCATGAAGATCATCAGTTACATGCTACTAATGAATTATTTATTTATTGAATTGAGGAGATGAAAATTATTATCCATGAAGTACCATTTAATTATTGAATTAAGGAGATGAGAATTATTACTCATGAAAATCATCTCTCACAAAGATTGAGATTGGTTTGTGAAACCATTTATTTATTGAATTCACTAGATGAATATAACTAAGATTATGTCTCACATATAAAGTTATAAGATGATTTTGAGAAAGATTGAGATTGGTTTGTAAAACCATTTATTTATTTATTGAATTCACTAGATGAATATAACTATGATCATCTCTCACATATAAAGTTATAGAAGTTTGAAAGGTTTATTTATATTAGACTAAATCCATAGATATGTGTTGAGTGTTCATTAAAATATAATATAACCATTTAAAATACAAAATGATAATATTTTTATCTAGACCATTCATAATTGTAATAATAAAATTCAAGTTGAAGGGCATAATTTTGATAATATTTTTAGCTAGACCATTCATAATTGTAATAATAAAATTCAAGTTGAAGGGCATAATTTTCTTACAATTGACAATATGCACCCTTATCATCTCCAACTAATTAAATAATATTTTAGTTTAAAACTTCTAATTGAAATTCTTTAAACTTAACTTAATGTATTTAATTGATACTCAATTTACAACTTCAAGTTTTTAATTTATATTTCTGTTATTACAATAATTAAATAATTTAACTACTTCATCAATGTATTATATATATATATATATATATATATATATAAACTCCAAATATATTCTTCAGCATTTAGAATACAGTATTAGAAAATGCAGAAGTATTCACTTTGTAAGTAAAGTTATGGCTGTGCTGCAATGGAAGAAATGAAAACAAGAAGGATCTTCCGACTCTTGCTAATACTAAAATTTACTACTTTCAAGTTTAATTCTGAAACCAATAGGTTATAAAACACCATCGGAGTTGTTTGAATTTGCAAGTTCGATAGTAGCTGTTGGATTCGCCCTTGTAAGTTGTGTCAACCTATAATGCTGAGAAGATGTGTATAATTAAATGGACCCCTTCCTAAATGTTGTTATACCTAATCATATACCAGCAATATTTACGTATTTACCTATTTTCATATTTGTTTGCAAAAACTCAGGGATTTATTTTGAAACCCTAACGCTAAGAATAAGACATGCTGTACTGTTATAGAATAGCACTTGCAATATCTTACAATACAATTGGCTTACTAGACAACTAATATATATCTGTAGGCTATATGTAGGCTATTCATAACTGGTTTATGAGATGACCTCTAATTAAATCAATATATTTTTCATCTGTAAGTAAACCTTCGTTAATGCAAAGGTACGCAAGGGAGCTTATAAATAAATATTACATTACGATTTAATCAGATGGAAAAGTGGTTTACACATCAACAAGCTAATACTATTAATAAGAGACCGTTCGTCTGTAACTGCCATTGGTACTCTCAACCGGTAGCAGTGCTGGGTCATCCTGTGATGCTTGTTAGACCTCTGTCATCAAAATTAACCAAGGAAAACAGTCTAGATTATCTATATTTCTGTTAATTCAATATAGGCATCAATTATAACTAGTAAGCAAGCACCTCAAGGTTACGACAACCTCAAGGTTACAGATCTGAGATTAATCAAAGCATAAAACTCAACATCTTTTTGTTGAAATCATGACATCATTCTCCATTTACTAACGCTAACGCAGTGATTCAACATCAATATGAACCCAAAAATTACACCAATTTCAATATATAAACGGTGCTTCATTAAATTTAATAATTCACAATTCACTGCTGACTAGTTGACATTGAAAACAAAAAACGGCGAGCACAGTTTATACCCAAAAAAGTTTAAGCAACACAAAAAATTTAACCATATAAAAACCAATAATTTACAATTCACTGCTAACTAGTTGACATTGAAAACAAAAAACCGCTATCACAGTTTATACCATAACATAAATTTATAGACATCTCTAATAATTAAATAATAATAAGTAACTTCTCAGATTTTATTGATAAGTGGAGGGTTCACTACATGGGTTGCTTTGCACACATGTTTTACCATGCAGCTTTTGGGAGTGGATTTAGACGGGTTTAAAGGAGCAACAAGCTGTATGGAATAAAATCAAATACTTTGAGGAAGAGCTAAGGGCTATAGATGAACATATAAACTCATTACAAGAACAGTTAGCTGTTGCAACTCAAGAAAGGGACAAGGCTTCTGAAACTCTTAAGCAACTGAGGAAAAAACTAGATGTTGCGGTATGTTGAGTGCAAAATCAAAATAATTGTACTGTTATATTTTATCCCATTTATTGCCTCACAATTTGGGATTTTCCTTTTCAACAATTCAAGCATGCCTCACCTTAGCAGACAAAAACATCTTGGGTTCACATTCCTTAGAAAGTTAAAACTGTGTGTCACTTCAGCTTGCTTTAAACTGTGAAACATTTAATTCATGTAACATCCACTATTTCGCATGGTTTATTGCTTCTTATTTCCTGCCAAATTCTATAATAGCACATTCATCCATCCCTGTAATGACCCTAATTGGGTAAATGTTTAAAGATTAAAGTAAAATTAATTAAAGAAAATAATTGTGGTTAACTAAGTAATACTTTAACTACAGATCACATTTAATGACCTGAGAAATAAATCTTAAGAAATCAATGAGAAATGTCATAAAATGGTTGCGTATGTAGAGAGAGAGAGCCTCTTAGTCCCGATAAGATAAAATATTAATGGAGGGATAAGGGACATGGACAAGGGCAGGTAGGGGAGTAAAGGAGGAGTCAGTGAAGGAGGGATAAGGGAGAAAGGGAGGTTTACGTGAGGGGCATTCGACATTGGAGGGGGAGGCATTGGAGGGGGAGGGATTCTGGAGGATTTTTGGACTTGCTGTGAGCACAGAGTTTCTGATTGGGGATTTTGATCAGTTGAGGCACAAAGTTGCTGGAGGTTTTGGGCACGGGGGCCAGATATCCGTAGATATCCTAGAGCTAGGTAGTTTTCCTAGTTGGCAGGGAGGACAGTAGTTTTGGGCAGTTATTTTCCTGTTTGTGGCAGGGTTGATCTTAGCAGATAGAAGGAATGAAACAACAAGGCACAGAGGCAACATAAATTAGCATCAGAACTAGGTACTTGTTAAGTTATATATTTATTTCTTTTTGCCATGAAATCAGTATTTATTGATAAATCTAAGTTACTGAAGTTGTTGTTATGAAAATCAATATTATGCTAGGAAGTTATTGTTTTAGTTTACCAAATAAAATGTTTATGAAACTTAATGATGTTTAGAAATATTAGGCTGTTACATATGGTATCAGAGCGTCTTAGTTCGAAATCTGGGCCTAAGGGCCAAAACCCCGAGTGTTAACTCCAACCATGCCTAAACTACAAACAAAACACGTTCAGTTTGACCCGATATGACTGATACAGTATCCGAAAATATACACACGTAGTACCCCTAAGTTATCCAAGCAAATAATATCATATATCGCAAGCAACAGCTTTAGGTAATACCGTGTAACTCGATCATGTATGGTCACTACAGTTTTAGTCTGAAGATTCGAAGGAATGCCTTTAAAATAGTGGTGGCAAACCGGATAGTGGGAAGGATCACTTCCCACAAAATGACTATCCTTAAAGCAACATGAATAAAGCTATTAAGCACGAAAAACAGAGATGATAACTTAATTTTATTTTGAGCAATACTTGTCAATGAAGTTTCGGGTAGAATAGACACCTGAAATCGATGAAAATGTTGAGGGAAACTTCTCTCTAAGGCTTGAAGTTGGTAAGAATTAATAACTACATGAATTATATTAAATAAAATGCAAAAGGACATTTGCAGGACCTTGAAAAGGCCTACTTCATCTCGAACTTACCTGAATGAGGAACTGCCAATGCGCAGTCGGGCAAAAGAAATTTAGAAGACCTGTACCGCACAGGAAGAGCGTAAACTAGTTGCCTGTACTAACCTCAGTGAAATTATAAATAATGAAGAATCTCAAGAACTATAGACCCATACAAATTTTAACCTTGCCAAGAAAGCAATTTTAACACTACGTAATGTTTTATGCAACTAATTGATTATCCCGAAGGAGAGCTGTCTATTACGTGGGAGAACGGATGTGAGCTGTCAGATCTCGGGTGAAATCCCGTCAGCCATTAGATATCGAAGAATTTGCGTCGGGTTTAAGTCCTAGTGTGTAGAGGAGGAGTCCCGGAAGAGTCATCAGGATATCAGAGTCATCAGGGTTTTGTTAAGTCAGAGAATCGAGACCTTATGGTTCTCAAAATCCCGAGAACGAATCCTAGCCGTTGATCTCGGTAGGACACGCGTCAGCATTCTGGGGAGGAATCGAGATTTTACCCATCGGGGATTTCAGGAGTGTAGACTCGTACATGTTGAAATCACGATCCGCAATTTCTCGATAGGATCGGAGCCATCCAAACAGCAGGGACATGTGTCAGGAGATTCCACAGAGTTGGAGATCGGGGAATTGAAAGTCTCATGCACATAACAATGGGAATCACGATATCCCGAAACACGATTTCCCAACGGGTACAAGGACAGAATGGGGACCACCAGGGTTAGAGTGGTGGATAGGTGTCACATCACACCGAACGATCGCAGATCGGTGTTTGGGAAAACACAAGTCTCGGAACTCATAGGTTTTGGATTCGCAAACTCGCGAACTCTGATACACCGAGGGAGGACAGGTGTCAAAAGGGTCAACTCTCACGGGGGTCAACACCAGGTACCATCGGGGATAGGGAGTCGGGGATCCGTGAGGACAGAGGATCACGACAACGCAAGTCCCGATTTCCCGACGGGAAAATTCCCGATAAAAGCGAGGAACCCTAACGAGATCTGAGTCGTTCATTCCGAGGACGCATGGAAATCATCTAGCACCATCGGTGAAAGCTCCACACGAGGGATTCATCGGGTATCGGGATATCGGGAGTCCCGGAAACATAGCAACAAGATTTATGAAATCGTGAAACGTGATTTCCCGATAAGCCAAGGGACAATGGGGCCCACAGAAGGGTTAACGGTGGACAGGTGGCATCGGGTATCAGGATATCGCGAGTTTTGTGGACAAGGTGTCCATGCAATACGAAATCGTGAACCCCGAAAGACGACGCAATTAAGTTAACTCTTAAACCTTGATTAAAAGAATTAATTAATGACCGTTTAATTAAGACCTAAACATATCGCGAAATCGGAGATCGGGGATTCGTGATTCAATGTACGTTGATTCTTGTTACGGGAAATCTCGAATCCTGATTTCATTAACCTTCAAACTTGCAAAAAGTTAAAATTTTAACCATTCGTTGACCCAGGGTAAACGCAAAAAGGCATCACAAATTTTAAATTGATGAAATTCTTGCCCGAGGAGGACCAAAAACCTGATAGGGAACCATAAGGCAACAGTCACATAGGTGTAGGTCACATGGACCTCGGTGTAGCCGAAAGGGATAACACACAAGGAAGAGGCACATCGGGATATCGAGAATCCCGTAGGCACAGGATTCATGCAAATCGATAGTGCGATATCTGAAATACCGATAAAGGATAAGACTACAGTCACAAAGCGAGGTCGTGTGGATCATGAGCATAGATTAAGGGGATAATGCGCTAGGAACATATCGAGGATCAGAAAATCGCGAGTCCTAAGGACTTGTGAGGTTCAACATTTGGAACCCCGAAACTCCGATGAAGGATAGGGCCGAGGTCACATGGAACAACGATCATATGGCGGAGATGTCTAGCCTGGAGGGCTAGCACATAAAGTTCCATATCATAGAATCGATAGTCGGGAGTCTGTGAGGACATAGGTTCGTGACAGCGAAAGTCGCGAAACCCCGAATCTCGATAGGGAATAGGACTACGGTCACATAGGACAGGGTCACATGGACCAAAGAATATCCTAAGGGAGGGCTAAAGCTAGAAGGGAGCGCATCGACATATCGGAGATTGGGAGGCCGTAAGAACAGGAAACTCTTGGCATCGGGCATAAGGAAACCCCAAAACCCAAAATTTAAGTGGGGAATTTCACAGTTAGGAGCAAAGGGCCGTGAGAAATACAGAAGGCAATGTATGCGCAGCTAACTACATACATATGCACAGACGAATAAATTTATAAAGATAAACAAAATAAATTGAAAGCAAAATACACAAAATCCGTACAGGGCTGGAATTACAAGAAAATCATTTTGTTTCAAAAGAAGAAATCACCATTCATTACCACCCCGTAAGAAAGGTTTATGCAATTTCTTGATACGAATAACCCTGCATTCTTCATGAAGGTATTGAAATTGTGCACAACATGTGGACTGCATCGTACCTCTTACTATAGCTGAGGGCAAGATCCGCAAAATGTACAGACAAGGGATTGGTTCCCAACATTTCAAGGAGACTGGACTCCAGGTCCTGGATCTTATGAGGGGCCATATCAATATACTCTGTTTCTGCAAAACGAACTAGTAAAGTGCTCAGAACAACAGTGTGGAGGTGAGCCATGGAAAGGGGGATTCTAAAAACCTCTGAGCAGAGCAGAGGCAGATCTATGGTGGACAAAGACTGATGCGAGGAAAGTCCCAGCGGATGAGAAAGTGGGATAGAGGAAGAACGCGTAGAGAGTTGAAAGGTTGATAGGTGTAGAAATTGGGGGTTAGATACGAGGGAGCTTATGAAAGCCAGACGAGCACATGGAACCCATGCGTGCCCGAACCCTTGGGTATACGTTCAATTATTATATATATATATATATATATATATATAATATAAAGAGTTAAAAATAATTTAAAGTAAATTAAATAATTTAGTATAAATAATTTATATATAAATAAGATTAAGTTAGTATAAAATTAAAGTAAAATTAATTTGGGTTAAATTAGTGTAATAATAATTTTAAATTAATTATTTTATTTGAGTGTAAGGTTAATCTACCTTAAAATTCAATGTTAACCAAGCTTAGATGCTTAATCCCAACCCAAACCTAGCCAATTCCCCTAATGGAGTAATGTCTGTTTACAGACAAGTAAAGAAAACTTACGCCTAACCCTATTTCTAAGTTTAAGTAACACCCATTTGAAGCGCCCTTGAACTCACCCGGACAACTTTGGGGGTGATGTAGGTTAAGTCATACAAGATGGCCAGGACTCGAAGGGGTCGAAGCAGGGGAGCGTCGTCACGGGCACCATCGACGCCACCCACACCATCAACACCACCAACACCATCAACACCACCGACACCACCAGCACCAGCACCACCATCGCCCGAACTAGCCCTCATACTGCGCTCGTTGGAAGCCATCAAAGAGACTTTAAAGGGGCGTCAACGAGCAGGGGCTGAAGTGGAACCCCCACCACCTGGAATGGGTAATCCAGAAGCATCAAGGAACTCAAGGGGAGAATTTCCACCTGAAGACATCACGCGAGAGTTGCAGAAGATCAAACTTCTGGAGTTTGCCAGAGCTCGCGCCAGTGAACACGCGGAAGCATGGTTGTAAGGCATGACAAGGTGTTTTGTCTTAAGGGACTATGCATCCAATTCAATGGCCAAGATTGCAATTTTCCATTTAAGAGACAGCGCCTTGAACTGGTGGGGAAACTTGGAAAGACAACTACACCTTACCCTAGACACAGTATCTTGGGAACTTTTCGAGGAGAGGTTCCGAAGGAAATATCTACCAGCATACTACGAAGAGAAACAGGTAGGGGCATTTCATGCCTTAGTACAAGGAAACAAAACTATAGAAGAATATGAGATCAGGTTTATGGAACTAGTCAAGTATGTTCAGTATATGGACAATGACCAACGACAAGCAGAGCGCTTCATTTATGGATTGAACCCGAAGATAAGAGCTATGGTGTGGATGTGGAAACCATATTCAGTAGCAGAGGCAGTAGAAAGTGCGCGTTATGCAGAAGAACACATGAACTTAAGAGGAGGTACAAGATCGACATTTTCGCATTGCCCTGGACTCGTAGGAAAGACCCCGAGGACATTTCCTAGGGGAGGGGGCTCAAGGCCACCACCTTATGGTAACATCGTCGTGCCAAGGACAGTAGCTGCATGGATTTCAATGGAAGCTAGTGCAACATCTCATTCATCTCCAATGGTGCAGATAGGTCCACGACTATCTCGGGGAACAACTAGTAGGGGCAGGGGTTGCAGGGGAAGGAACTCATTTCAAAGACAGACACATAACAATGCACAGGTTCAATCTAGTGTTACCTGTTGGGGGTGCGGGGGACCCCATTACCAACGTGATTGCCTGGAGTTACAATCAGGGTTCGTGCATAGAGAAGGAAAGGCACCAATGGGGAGAGCAAGTAGCAACCATCAGATTTACGCAGCGGTTAACAACCGCCAGGCCAAACATCAATCCACAGTAGTAGAATCCTCAGGTACACTAAATCATGTTAATGTTAAGATTTTGTTTGATTCTAGTGCGACAGATAGTTTCATTTCACCATCTACATTAAAAAGGAGTGGGTTGTCAGCCTACGAGCACGATGACTTTAAACAAGTCGAGATGGCTTCGGGGGAAAAACAAGTTGTAGGACCTAGTGTCGATAATTGTATAGTAGACCTAGGAGTGTGCACTACCAGGTTGAAGGTATACGTCACTGCTCTTGGGGCGTATGACCTAATCATTGGAATGGATTGGTTAGCAGCTCATCGAGCTTTGGTAGATTGTTTCGCAAAGAGGGTGCTTTGTATTGATGATGAAGGAAGACCAATAGAGATCCAAGGTGTAGAGAGAAAAGTGTCATTACGCTTTATATCAACTATCAACGTCAAGCGATGCTTGAGACAAGGGTGTTGACTTTATGTAGTAGAGGCAGTGAAAGAAAGGAAGGGACCCTCATTAGATCAGTATCCGGTATTGTCAGAATTTCAAGATGTTTTCCCGAATGAGTTACCAGGGTTACCTCGAGAAAGGGAGCTTCATTTTACTATTGAGCTAAAACCTGGTGCAGAACCAATATCCAAGACTCCGTATAGGATGACAGCACCGGAACTTTGTGAACTGCAAATGTAGTTGAAGGAGTTACTAGACTTAGGGCTAGTAAGGCCCAGTGTCTCACCTTGGGGTGCACTGGTAATTTTTGTAAAGAAGAAGGATGGATCCTTACGACTGTGTATAGACTACAGGGAATTGAACCATTCTACATTGAAAAATAGGTACCCAATGCCATGAATAGATGATCTCTTTGATCAGATGAAAGGAGCAGCGGTATTCTCAAAGATTGATTTGTGATCTGGATATCATCAGTTAAGGATTAAGGAAGGTGATATCCCAAAAAATGTCTTTCGAACTTGGTTTGGACATTACAAGTTTGTTGTGGTACCTTTCGGATTGAATAATGCGCCAACAGTATTCATGAGCCTCATGAACGGCGTATTCTGGATGTACTTAGATCGATTTGTACAAGTTTTTCTAGATGACATTCTCATTTATTCCAGGAATGAAAGAGAAGACGAGGAACACTTGCGAATAGTGTTGTCTTGCCTTAGGGAGAACAAATTGTATGGGTAGCTGTCGAAGTGTTCCTTCTTCCAGACAACGATCCACTATTTAGGTCATATCATTTTCGGCGAAGGAATATCGGTGGAACCAGAAAAGGTAAAGGCCATTATGAAATGGCCAGTGCTGAAAAATGCACATGAGGTGAGAAGCTTCATGGGGCTAGCAGGTTATTACCAGATATTTGTGGAAGGATTCTCAAAAATAGTGAAACCCATCACCACTTTCCAATGCAAAGGGGTCAGGTATGAGTGGATAGAAGAATGTGATAGCGCATTCACTGAGCTTAAGAGGTTACTAACTAGTGCGCCAATTCTACGAGTGCCAGATATGGAAAAGGACTTCATGGTTTGGACGGATGCCTCGAAACAAGGATTGGGGGCCGTACTAATGCAGGATGGAGGAGTGATAGCTTATGCGTCAAGAAAGTTGAAGAAGCAGAAAGAGTTATACGCGAATCATGATTTAGAGTTGGAAGTTATAATGCTAGCTCTGAAACTTTGGAGGCACTATCTTGTAGGGTGAAATTTTGAACTCAAAACGGACCATCAAAGCTTAAAACATCTCTTCACTCAAAGAGATCTGAATGCCAGGCAAAGGCGATGGAGTGAGTTTATGAGTGAGTATGATTTTGGTATTTCATATATAAAGGGAAAGGAAGATGTGGTCGCAGACGCCTTGAGTAGGAGACCACGTATCTTCTCCTTGGTGACCTTAAAGGTCAGTCTGAGGGAACATGTGTTGACACAACTACTAGGAGACAGTTGGTATTTAAAGGTTACTTCAAACCTCTAGAGCGGGAGGCAATTAGACCCAAAGTATGAAGGATATAATCTGGAAACAGACGGATTGTTAAGATATCGAGGAAGGATGTATATCTCGGAGAATGGGGATATTCGAAGCATCATACTGAAGGAAGCCCATAGATCACTTTATTGTGCGCATCCGGGTGTGAAGAAGATGTACGCAGAAATGAAGAAACTCTTCTTTTGGGTAGGCATGAAGCGCAATGTAGTCCATTTCGTCGCCAGATGCCTAGAGTGTCAACAACTGAAGGCCGATCACCATCACCCAGCAGGCCTCCTACAACCACATGATGTTCCTTTGTCCAAATGGGAAGTCATTTCAATGGATTTTGTTGTAGGGTTTCCACTCACATCTCATAGACACAATGCCATTCTTGTGATAGCAGATAAGCTAACCAAGAGTGCTCATTTCGTTCTGGTTAGAGACACTTATGATGTTACAGATGTGGCATGACTGTTCATAAGCGAGGTTATTCATTTGCACGGGATACCAAAGAAGATTATTTCAGATAGGGACTCGAGATTCACATCTAGGTTTTGGACAAGTTTACAGTCAGCATTGGGGACTCAGTTGAACTTAAGCACAGCTTATCATCCTGAAACAGATGGGAAAACTGAGAGAGTAAATCAAGTTATGGAAGACATGCTTAGGATGTATGTAATGGATAATCAAACCCAGTGGGAGAAGTACCTACCTTTGGTAGAGTTTGCCTACAATAACAGTTATCATAGTTCCATCAGAATGCCAGCATACGAAGCTTTGTATGGAAGGCCGTGCAAAACACCATTGAGTTGGGATAGATTAGAAGACCGAGTAACAGTTGGGCCAGAATTGATTCAGGAAATGGAGGAACAGGTGATTCAGATTAGGCAGAGACTAAAGGAAGCACAGGATAGATAGAAAAGTTATGCGGATGCACACAGGACCGACCAAAATTATGAGGTGGGGGACCAAGTTTTCATTCGTATCAGGCCTAATAAGAGTACCATACGATTCAGGAAGGGGACAAAGTTGTCACCTCGGTTTATAGGGCCATTTCGGGTCCAAGAGAAAATTGGACCCATTGCCTATCGTCTCATACTACCACCCCACTTTCATAAAACTCATAATGTATTTCATGTATCTGTTTTACGTCATTATGTTGCTGATGAATCACATAAACTAAATTGGAAAGAATTCCAAGTATCGAACGTGGGAACTCTCACGGTAGAACCGTTACGCATATTGGACCGTAGAGTCCGACAGCTTAGAAACTGGCTGGTAGATCAAGTTAAGGTCCAGTGGGACAAGTGTAGTCCGGGATCTTCTACTTGGGAGGACACCGAGACACTACGGCGAGACTATTCCTCACTATTTTGACCACCTCGAGAACATGTTTCTCAAAGGTGGGGTGTATGTAACACCACCTTTTGACATAGACGACCAGGATTATCTGAGACCTATACACTTTATTTCCTAGTCATAGTGAAACTATTAAGTGATACACATAAACTTTAAACTTATGAACTATAATGAATGTTTAAATGTTATTGATGATGACGTATATGATGCGACATATTGTGAGAAAGTGAAATCGTTGAATATTTAAATACTATTAGAATGATGTTGGATGCGATGAAATCTATTTTGAGTAAATGATAGTCTTGTGAATGGGTGATGAATATGAATTATGGGATATTATGAAATCTAATTCTAATGAGAAAAACTTGATGTAAATGTATCGATATGGGGATACCTAATTGAAATGATGATAGTATGAAATTATATGATGATAATGCATAGAAATGTATGAGTTTGTGTTACAAACTAACCTGCAGGATATGGGCTATGAAATAGACAAGAGATAATGATGATGAAAGTGGATATTAGGACCACTAACTGAGAAACATTATGGTATGAATAATGTATGTGAAGTTTATATTGATTTGGATTCATTGCTATGATATGTGGATTAGTGCATGATTTTGGTACTAACACTGCCCAAAACCGAATAAACGATGACAAAACCTCCAGCAACACGGTGCCCCTATATGTTCCACTGCAGGGTGTTGACCCTGGTTTTGTTAGGAGGGGTGGAGGAATTTTCCACCGTGTATCCTCCATTGTAGGGTGTTGACCCTAGATATGATTAGGAGGGGTGGAGGCATTTCCCACCGTGTATCCTCTGAAAACTGAAGTCATGGGAGAAAAGTGCTAGTTCACACTCCCCAAGACGTGTGATGATGACTGTCAGTTGCCTGCTAGGGAAGCTTGGTTGAGATAGAGACACTTCCACTTATGGGTTCTATTTGGAGTTAGGTCAGTATAGCTGATGCTCCAAGATAGTCTAGCAGAGGACTGATATGAATGGAGTTGGAAGTAGGTTAGGGAGGAAGGATGAGTAGTAATAGTTGAGACAATATGGAGATCTGTCATGTGGTGGAATTTGATGAAGAGAAATGTGTATATATGAATATTCATTATTATGTAACTAAACCACAGTTGTTTAAAATAAATTATTGAACCGAACAATTGTAATTAAACGATTTCTCACACAATTAATTGATTGTTGTCTTTTATAAAAGACTAGTCTTGCTGACTGGATTGAATGCATACCTTAATTATTAAAGGATGACAGTTTGATTATTAGTACATGCATGAGATTTGCATGTACTAGCTACACATGCATTTCTTGTACATATACACTAGTATGTATGAGCTTTCTTGACATACTGATAATGTTAGTTACTTGTTGTGAATGGGTGAACCATGCTCTTTTCCTTTGTACCGTCAGATCTCTTAACTTCGGGACGAAGTTTCTTGCAGGGTGGGTGTATGTAATGACCCTAATTGGGTAAATGTTTAAAGATTAAAGTAAAATTAATTAAAGAAAATAATTGTGGTTAACTAAGTAATACTTTAACTACAGATCACATTTAATGACCTCAGAAATAAATATTAAGAAATCAATGAGAAATGTTATAAAATGGTTGTGTATGCAAAGAGGGAGAGCCTGTTAGTCCCGAGAAGATAAAATATTAATGGAGGGATAAGGGACATGGACGAGGGTAGGTAGGGGAGTAAAGGAGGAGTCGGTGAAGGAGGGATAAGGGAGAAAGGGAGGTTTATGTGAGGGGCATTTGACATTGGAGGGGGAGGGATTCTGGAGGATTTTCGGACTTGCTGTGAGCACAGAGTTTCTGACTGTGGCTTTTGATCAGTTGAGGCACCGAGTTGCTGGAGGTTTTGGGCACGGGGGCTAGGATATCCATAGATATCCTGGAGCTAGGTAGTTTTCCTAGTTGGCAGGGAGGACAGTAGTTTTGGGCAGTTATTTTCCTGTTTGTGGCAAGGTTGATCTGTGTAGCAGGTAGCAGGAAGGCAGTAGCAAGGCACAGAGGCAACATAAATTAGCATCAGAACCAGGTACTTGTTAAGTTATGTATTTATTTCTTTTTTCCATGAAATCAGTATTTATTGATAAATCTAAGTTACTCAAGTTGCTATTATGAAAATCATATTGCTAGGAAGTTATTGTTTCAGTTTACAAAATAAAATGTTTATGAAACTTAATGATGTTTATAAATATTAGGCTGTTACAATCCCGTTGCAGTTCTTTCCAACACCATTAGGACATCACGATTAAGCCTTTCTTCTCTAGGAATTCAAACGGAAAAAGGAAATCAGTTCGGATGAAAGGAAACGGAGAATGAGCCTCCCATATTTTCAATATTGTTTTGTCATAAACATTTCCAAAGAAATGGATGCAAAGAAGGACAAGGAAGCACTAGAGGAGTTTTGTCAGAAATAGGTAGCTATTTAATTGTATTTCTTCAAGGTTAAGTGTGAAAATCATCGTTTTTTCTCACATTTGCAACTTGATTGGTCTGTCAACAAGTTGAGAAGTTTATGTTTTTTAAGGAAGAGTACGAAAATAAAATTTGATCTTCCATGCTTAATCGACAATTAATCAAAGTTGTTAGGATGAGAAACCATGAAGAAAAGCCACCCGTCGAAACCATGAAGAACAGCCACCCGTCCCAAATGAAGGGGAAGATGTGGACTCTCTATTGGTAGGTATATTTTAAATAAAGGAACTATGCATCCAAAGACACCTAGAAATGTATCAGGTGTACCAGATCATAACTCATCTGACTTGCAAGCTGCTTCCAACCAAAATCAAAGACAAGCTGCAGAGCCTATTAAAGTCAAGAACCCTCCACAACCAAATAATATCAGTATGAAATCGTCTCAACAACTGATGTGGGTCTTGGAAACAATTCTGCAACCAATAATGAAGCAGAGACAACACATTTGAAGGATAAGAAGAGAGAATTCAAATTTACAAAGAAAAATTAGCTCATGAAAGGAAGAAGAGGGGGGCGGAAAAGGCATAGGCGAAGGCTGTAGCAAAGGCTCAAAAGGAAGCTGAGAAAAAAATAAAGGTGTGCATAATCTTTTGCGAGTGCGCCCTGATTTATTGTGTGAATATAATTTACCCACCTGTTCCATTCAGCAAAGACCCAAGCATTCTCCTCCCTTTCAATCTTGTCAGTTGGGCAACAATTTATCTGCACACACAAAGTAGGCTTCAGTGGCATAAAGAAAGTCATAGGAAAAAGAAAGGTAAAAGAAGATCAATTCAAGGAAGTTACAGTTCCAAGCTTCTTTACTCTGCATGATGAAGAAAAAATGTGCGTTTCTTTGCACATCTTTATTTTGTTGCACTGCCTTAGCTATATAGGATTCTTTGCTTTGCTTGACTATATAAGCTTAACAGGTCCCAACTTATTCTTCCTGTGAGTTGTTGAGTCAGTGAATTATTCCTGTGAGGCGGTTGATGTGAGGCGTTGAGGTAGTGAGGAGGCGGTTGATGTGAGGCGTTGAGGCAGTGAGGAGGCGGTTGATGTGTAGAGTGTCAGATGTGAGTCGTTGAGGAGGCTGTTGATGTGCAAAGAGTTGACTGTAGAGGCTAGTGCAGTGGATGCACAATGCTTTGCAGAAGCAGAGCTGACCGACACACAATCAACTGACCGACACACAATCTGACATAATGATGTATATTTATTTTATTTATATATGTATTTATTAAATTGTTCTTTGCATCTGACAATTATTTTTGAAAAAATGCGCACCACTAGGGGTATTTAGTCTCATCAAAGTTCTTTATGTCAATGACAAAATCAGGAATATAGGTATTTGGAAATTATAAAAATGATTTTTAATTTTTAAAAAACCTAATAATTAAAAACATATTGGGGAACATAGGGAAACCTTGTTAATAGGATACATAATGTACCAAAACATATTGGGGAACATAGGGAAAACTTGTTAAGAGGATATATAATGTACCAAATAATGTCGCACAAAACTGATGGGTTAATAGGTTGTTCACGGCTCAGCGAAAGCTATAGTCCCTCTGATAGGGAGGCACTAATAAAATCAAATTCCTCTTACAAAAAGACATTAATAGTTGCAAATAATAATTATCGATTACAAATCCTTTTACAAAAAGACATTAATAGTTTCAAATAATAAGTACTTAGTTGGTAGACAAAGTGAAGGAAATTCTCTTCCATTCTAGCATAACATGGAGCTTTGTCTAAAATATTTTAACCTATTGTAAGATTATTCAAATCATTAAAATTGACAA
>ML781485.1:455741-469433 GCA_009831015.1 Picea engelmannii | reverse complement strand
AAAGTATTTTGAAACACATGCAAATGAATAGAGGACGGGGCAAGCTTACCATACACAGAGAAGAACGCTCCAGCGAGGCTGCGATAGGCGAGCGATAGATGAAGTCTGATCCAGGTAGAGGTGAGCGATTCCGCGAAAGGAATCTGAAGGTTCAACCTGGTCATACAAAATCCAATCGTATAGATGTTAAGCGGCATGCCTGCACCGTCGCCTGCGCATTGATATCCAGAGAAACCAAAAAATAGAAAACCAAAACGTTTCAGAAATATCTCATCGCACATCGCATATAAGAAAATCGTTACAACTGCTGCAGTGGACTGGCGCGCGGAGTCGTGGGTACAGGGAGCGACCCGCCATCTTTCTCTAATTACTGGAACGAGGCAATGAGGTTGATTATACAAATTAATTATTGAGCGTGGCAATCAATGGATAGGGCAGTAATTTTTTAATCAAGATTAAGTAAATGTGAAAAAGTAAACAAAGAAACGGACGCATAAATGCACGGAAGTTAAGAACATTAAATCTTATTCATTTATTTGAGTGAACGACGAAGAATATGCCGGCATCTTTCATTGCAGGCCATAAGATTAGAATTTTTGATTAAAAGACTAATTAACCCATCGATTCTGATAGGGGGAACTCTGATAGGAGGAACGCCTATCGGCTTAATAAATAATTGTTAACCATAAAATTAAAATTTATAATTAAAAAAACTGTTTAATCTATCAATTCTAATAAAGAGACTACTATAATAAATATATAATAAATTAATAAATACTCAAATATATGATATTTTATATATATGATATTTTATATAACATAAAATTCAAAACTATTTAAATCTAATAATGCAAAACCCAACATACAAAATACCATGTTGTTTATTGTTCATCCTCATTACGATTGATTGATTAAGATACTGCGTAAAAAGGAAAAAAAGAATGGAAAGAATTCTGACGTTTTGTGGTAGAACGAAAGATATTTTGAAAACAAACTTCAAAAGAATTCAAAATATTTTAATTTTTCCATGGATTCCTGACAGGAACAGGCTACCTTAGATGCGGAAGATCCAAATTAAAAAACAAATTGAAAAAGTTTAGTATATGCAACTTGTTGGAGAGTCTTTAAGACTACCATAACTAATATATATAATTGGATTGTCTTGATATATAAATCGAAATATATTCATTGATGTATATACCACCTTCCACAAACTTTGCAGCAGACTGCATATTGATCGCCATAATTAGAACACCACTAGTGAAGAATATCGGCTAATATATATATTGATCGCCATAATTAGAACACCACTAGTGAAGAATATCGGCATATTTAGTATATGATTAGATTCACTATGAGAAGGCAACAGGAAAAGATAGACTTATGAATTGAAATTTGCACGTTCAGGGTCTTCGCCTACAAGAAATTCATATCACCCATTCGTTCCAAAAAGGCCTTTCAATATCATTAAACAATTTCGTTAACTTAATTAGAATAATGAGGTGTAGTTAGTGAATTTCGTCAATACTCCTCTCTTTATTTGCGCAGTCTATGATGCTATCTAGATGTTCATATGTCGCATAGTTTTTGCGGGTATATTCACGTCTGTTTGTTCAGACACGGACTGATCGAATTACGAAATGCAATCTCTCTTGGATTTTAAAAGCACTTTGCATGATCCTCTGGGACACTTGGCTTCTTGGAATGTTTCATTAAGTTGTTGTGAGTGGAAAGCTGTTTCCTGCAACAGACAGACGGGCCATGTTGTTGCCGTGGATTTGCATAATTGCAATTTGAGTGATGCCCTCCATCCTGAACAACTGTTTGAGTTAAGGGATTTAAAGAGTTTGAATGTGAGTTCCAAAAATTTTACGGGCCAACGTATTCCCCAAGAGCTGGGGCTCTTTAAAAAATTGACATACCTTAAGCTGCCCACAGGCAACTCGGAAATCTGTCCAACTTGACAGTACTCGATCTCTCTTCCTCGGAGCCTTCTATGTTCGCAAGTCACGACCTCTCATGGTTTACAAATCTCATGGCCTTGGAACATCTTACTCTTGCCAGAGTCTATCTCTCATCAACTTCGTCATCATGGGGCAGTATGTCGTCTTTCTCAGCTCAGAAATCTTTCAATGTCAAACTGCGGACTGACGGGTTTCTTTCCCTCTTCCCTGCAGAACCTTGCCTCCTTACAAATCTTCCATCTTGATGGCAAGACATTTCACACTGAATTCCCTAGTTGGTTAGGGAATATGACTAGTTTGGTCTCCCTGCAGATGAGTAGTGCAAATCTCAACGGATCATTTCCATTTGAGCGCCTCTCTCGGCTTCAAGGCTTCCTTATTTGAAGAGTTTTTTAGGAAGTAATAAAATTTATGGGAATGTTTTTCAGATTTTTCAGGGCAAATGGCAGAGCTTGACACTATTCAAGATGCCAAACAATAGTTTGTCCGGTGTCATACCACCTTTTCTACAAAATATATCATCTCTGGCTCACCTGAGAAATCTATCATCTTTGTCTCAGCTATGTTGGTTCAATTAATTTCTACCAACTTCATTTAAAACCGAAACTTCTATCAACCTCCTCATCAACCGATACACTGACACATGGAAATATTTTCATGGCCCATGAACTCTCTGGCCCATGAACTCTCTGTATCATCGAGATCCTTCAAAAAACCTCTATAAATAAGAGGTGATTGTAATCATTTTAACAAGAGCAATGTCGAGTTTTCCAGGCGATTGTAATCATTTTAACAAGAGCAATTTCAAGTTTTCTATTTGAATTTAGTCTGGTGTACATTTTTGCCTCTGTCCACTTCATATTGGTATCATAGCCATAAGGTTCACTTCATAGTGGTATAAGAGTCGTAAGTTTGAAGGCCGTAAGATTTTTAGGCACAGTCGTGAGAGGTGAAGGAGTTTGGTTCCACTTCATAGTGGTATCAGAGCCATAAGGTTCACTTCATAGTGGTATAAGAGTCGTAAGTTTGAGCGCCGTAAGATTTTTAGACACGGTCGTGAGAGGTGAAGGAGTTTGGTTGGGCAGTTCGAGCCAAAAAAACTGATCTGCGGAGGTGTGAAGGAAACTGCCAATGAGAGTATTCCTTTGTTTTGTAACAGCAAATGTTGTTGAGCTACCGGAAGTGAAGCCAAAAACAAGAGCGCATGTGCTAGCTCAGGGCGTGGACCCTCTTCTTGACTCACTTGATAAATTATATCCTGTTACGGTTTTGAGGTTGAGCCATTGCTGAAGGTTTTCACATGAGTTGCTGTGTGAAGAAGAGCACTTCCTATAGGAGCATCAATCCCACACATCTGTATGAAGAACACTCACCCTCTGTTACTATAGTCCTTCACATATTTTGATTGTCCTTAGGGCTTGATTTTTTTTAAAAGTTACAGAAAGGATTGTCCTTAGGGATTTTTTTTTATTTTTTTTAAAAGAATGGTATCAGGCATGTATCAACAACCTATTATTCCAATATTTTCTGGCAAAAGTTATGATAATTGGGTGTTTGGAATGAAATTAACATTTGATTCATATGAGCTATTAGGCATAGTTATGATTGGTTATATTGAACCACAAAATGAGTTTACTTCTAATGTTGATGAAAAGAAAAAACTTGATGAAAATAAGAAAAAGAATAAAAGGGCTTTGCGGATAATTGGACAAGTGTTGGATGATTTTGTTCTTGGAAGGATTAAGCCAACCACTACAACCAAGAAAGCATGGGATATTCTAGAGAAAACATATCAAGGTACTAGAAAGGTAGAAATTTCCAAACTCCAAGCACTTAGAAAAGAATTTCAAAACTTGCAAATGAAAGATTTTGATTCAATAGATAAATTTACATATTGTGTTATGGATTTGGTTAATCAAATAAGATAGAATGGTGATGAGCTAGCACATCAAAAGGTTGTATAAAAGGTTTTAAGAAGTTTTCCTAGAAAATTTGATGCAATTGTTGTGGTAATTGAGAAATCTAAAGATTTGAATACACATTCTATGGATGAGTTGGTTGGTTCCTTGAAAAATTATGAAGATGGGTTGAACAGGAATGAAAATACCTTATTGGAGAATGCATTCAAAACAAAAATTAAATTTGACAGAGACAGAGGAAGAGGAAACCCAGGATTTAGAGGAAGAGAAACAGGAAGAAACAATTTTCAAAGAGAAGAAAGAAAGAATCAAGATCCAGAGGAAGGAGAGATCACAATTTCAGCTCAGGGGAAGCAATAACAATAAGGAATCAAAAAGGTATGACAAATCAAATATTCAATGTTATTACTGCAAGAAGCATGGTCACTTTTCAAATGAATGCCAAAAGAAACAAGCATATATGGGAAAGCAAAAATCAAATTTCTGTGAGAGTAGTCCCAATACATTGTTTATTAGATGTCATGTAGCTCAAGAAAATGCAATTAACATCTGGTTTCTTGATAGTGGTTGTAGTAATCATCTGATTGGAAATAAAAAGTTGTTTGAGAATTTGGAAAAGATGCAATTGCTATAATGACAAAGACTGGTAGGAAATGTTTATTTTTTACCTGGTTTGATGAATAATCTCATAAGTGTGGGACAACTTACTCAAAAGGGTTATAGAGTTTCATTTGAAATAATGTATGCACCATACTTTATATTCCTCCTAGTAAAATGGTGATTGGAAAGGTTGAAATGACAAACAACAGAATCTTCCCACTTCGCATGAAAAGTTAAATGATGGAGAAAATTGGAGCAAGTTTCAAGGCATTAAGTCAAGATCAAGCATGGGTATGGCACTTGAGGTATGGTCATATAAATTTCAAAGGATTGTGTTTGTTGCAAGGAAATGAAATGGTAAAAGGTTTACCTCCTATTCAAGCACCAATAAGTTCATTTGAAAGTTGTATTTTGGTCAACAACATAAGAAATGTTTTCTAAAAGAAATGTCATATAGATCTTGGGCACCCTTAGAAATTGTGCATACAGATTTATGTGGTCCAATTCAAAAACCATCATTAGGGGGGAGCATATATTTTATAAATTCATTCATGATTATAGTAGAAAAACATGGGTTTATTTCCTCAAACAAAAATCTTCAACATTTCACAAGTTTAACGAATTCAAGGAATTGGTTGAGAAACAGAGTGGCATATCCATTAAGATATTGAGATTAGATAGAGGAGGAGAATACAAGTCAAATGAGTTTTTGGATTATTGCAAATAGCATGGAATAAATAAGTAGTTCACTACAAGTTGTACACCTCAACATAATGGTGTTTGATAAAGGAAGAATCGTACAATAATGGAGATGGAAAGAATCTATCTAATGAATATTGGGCTGAAGTAGTAGCATGTGCAGTTTATATATTGATCATGAGTCCAACAAAGATTTTGAGGGACATGATTCCTCAACAATCATGGAGTGGTAAGCATCATAGTATTTCTCATTTTAGAGTATTTGGTTGTATTTCATATGCACATGTGCGTAAAGAAACAAGGAGTAAATTGGATGATAAAAGTGAAAATGAATTTTTATTGGTTATGATGAACAATCTAAGGTATATAATTTGTTTAATCCTATAACCAAGAAATTCATTGTAAGTAGAGATGTTTTATTCAAAGAGGAAGAATCATGGGATGGAAATATAGACATGATAATTACAGGTACACCAACAATACCATGTGAAGAACATGAAGAAAAGGTCAAGGAGAACAAGGAAAACAATCAAATGAATAAGGAGGAATACCATCCAGAATTCTAAAAGAGGAAAACTCAGAAAGGCAAGTTAAGGAAGGAGAACCATCAATTCCACAAATAAGTAATGACTCAAATCCTACACTTGCATCATTAAGTCCAATATTAAGAAGAAAAAATACTAGAAGCTTGCAAGAAATATATGATCAAGAAGATAGGATAGATTTGCAATCTACTTTTTCTTTATTTACCCAAGATCCTATATATTTTGAGGATTCAATTAAGGAAGAACATTGGATTAATTCAATGCATGATGAAATGGAATCTATTGATAAAAAGATACATGGGATCTAGTTGATTTACCTAAGGAGAAAGAATGCATAGGTGTGAAATGAGTTTATAAAACTAAATATAAGGCAAATGGAGAAGTTGACAAATATAAGGAAAGATTAGTAGCCAAAGGATTTTCACAAGAATATGGAGTTGATTACAATGAAACATTTTCACCAGTAGCAAGACTCGGCACAATTAGGATGGTACTAGCTATTGCATCTCAACACAATTGGAAAGTCTATCAAATGGATGTCAAATCAACCTTCTTGAATGTATATTTAGAAGAAGAAGTATATGTGCAACAACCACGAGCATATGAAGTAAAAGGACAAGATGCCAAGATTTACAAGTTGAAGAAGGCACTCTATGAATTGAAGCAAGCATCAAGAGTTTGGTATAGTAGGATAGATTCATAAGTGATAAAAAAATAAATTCGCCAGAAGAACTAGTGAACCTACACTATACACCAAAGTGAGATTTTGATTGTTTGCTTATATGTTGATGATTTGATTTATATTAATAATGTCTCTATTGATATGTTTAAATCAACAATGAAGAAGGATTTTGAGATGAGAAATTTGGGGTTAATAAAATATTTTATTGGCATCGAAGTTGTTAACACATAAGATTGTATTATGATTTGAGAGAATTTCCCAAAATACAATTGCTATAGAAGGGTTCATGTACATTTGGACAACTTGACTTCAAGTCATTTTTTCAAGGGTTTTGAGAAGACGTTTGTATTTCTTGATGATTCCATTGTGTATCAGACATCACAACATTTCCAACCATATCCCTTGCAGCCCAAAAATCCTCTAGGAATGCCTCCAAACACCCTCTCAAATACCGCACTGTGTTTCTGCTATGAGCATGTTGCGCTTCTGAAATTTTTGAGTGAGTAAATTAAAATTTGGATTATGAACAAATGAGAAGGTATTTTTTAAAAATGGCAAAGGTTTTTGTTCACTGGATCCCAAATAACAAAAACCTCCCTCGGTTTTGAAAAGCGTGTTATGGTTAGAGATATATTAGATACATAAAGGGTGATACGAAATCACCTAACCAAACACACAAAGGGAGCTATGGAATCACCTAGCCAGACACACAAAGGGAGCTATAGAATGTGCATAACTATTTTACACCGGCACTATGGAATTTCCTGTAGCGATTATTGTTTGAATATTCACCTTGTTGGAAGATTGCAACTTGTAAAGTAAGGTTCGAATGGTCTCCCAAGATTTTTTTGGACATGAGAGACATGTGTTCCATCTTCATATCAATCAGGATGACCTGTTTCAAAAAGAATTTATCATCATAGACAAATTCCCCAAAAAATAGGAATTTGTTAGCCTTTTGTTGGAATCTTTTGTAACAAGACTCCTAAATGGAGGAGGATCCTATGTAACTCCTTGGTTTCAAACTCCTTAGGGTAGATAGAGATTATTCACTATAAATAAAAGGTTTTTGGATGAGAAAAAGGGGATTCATGAGCCAAGAGAGGCTAGAGAGTTGTAGGAGGCACTTTTCATGTGATCATTGTAACCCTAACGGGCCTATATTTTTGCAAACAATTGTTTTTAGAAATTTAGGATATTTATGGTGTCGGATTTTTCTTCTTTGTTTTCCTATTTGTCTTCTTACTTCAATGAATTGTACACCTTGAGGATCATGGTTACCTATGATTAATGGATTCTTTAGCATCCCATATTTTGATGTATCTTGTCTATTAGTCATTTTTTACATTCAAGTACCTTGAATTCATTTATGGAGAGTGGATCTCTGCCTTATGGATTTTCTTCTTTGTGTTATATTTTCTCTTCCTCTATCCAATAAACCTTTTATCTAATATCCAAATTGATTTCTTTTAATGAGCAGGGTGTTTTCTTGACTCCATATCCCAACAATCCATCACTGATTTATAATAGCTAACTGTCTTTTACTTTTTTTGTTTTCTTCTTCTTGCTCTAGTATAAACCCAATCAAGTCTTGTTATTTCTATGTTACCAAGATTACTCTCATTTCCATTTTGGGAGTGACTTTTGGAGTCATAACAGAAGTAACACAAAATGATAAGGGAATTTTCATTTGTCAAAGTAAATATGCAAAAGATGTTTTAAAGAGGTTTAGAATGATAAATTGCAGTCTAGTTTCTACACCTTTGGTAATTGGCACAAAACTAAGTAGAGAACATACTGAGATGGATTTTGATTCAACCATATTCAAAAAATTGGTTGGATGTTTCATGTATCTCACAACAACTGGGCCAAATACAATGTATGGAGTTATTTTAATTTCTAGATTCATGGATGCACCAAAGAATTCACATTGGCAAGCAGGAAAAAGGTTATTAAGATCCATTCAAGGAACTATGAATCATGGCATATTATATTGTACTTCAAATAATTTGCAGTTGGTTGGATACACAGATAGTGATTTTGTAGGGAGTATCAATGATAGAAAGAGCACATTTGGATATGAATTTCATATTTTAACAGGAGATGCCGCATGGACGTCAAAGAACCTACCAATAGTGACAATCTCATTAGCAGCAGTAGAGTATGTAGTAGGTACATCAGAAACATGTCAAGTAGTTTGGATGCAAAGAATCTTGAAGGATCTAATGCATGAGAAAGAATACCCTACTAGAATCTAGTGTGACAACGAGTCCACCATTTCACTATCAATGAATCATGTTTTTCACAAGAGAAAAAAGTACATTGACACTAGATATCACTTCATTCAATAACTGGTCAACAATGTAGAACTCATCCTACAGGTTTGGAGATCAAAGGAGAAACTTGCATACATATTTACAAAGCCTTTAGCACAAGACCAATTTGAGTATGTGAGAGAAGCTTTGGGTATTGTAAATATTGATGTAATTAATAGTAGAAATTAAGGGGTAGTGTTGGTTGAATTAATTTCTACCAGCCACATTTAAAACTGAAACTTCTACCAACCTCCAACAATTGTTCATCCATTGATACACGCATATATTTTCTTAGCCCCATGAACTCTTTGGATATTCGGGATCCTTCCAAAGACCTCTATAAATAAGAGGTGATTGTAATCATTATAGCAATGGAAATGTTAATTTTTTGTTTGATTTTAGTCTTCTGTGTTGTTTTCCTCTTTCCACTTTAAGCTAGAATTGCAAGAAAATAGGTTGAATTGAATGATTCTAGATTCATTAGGACACGTTTGCTCCCTTACTATACTATACCTGGGCTACAACCATTTGACGGGGACTATCCCTTCATCCCTAAGTTTTTTGTCTAAATTGGCCAATATCAATCTTACTCACAACTCTTTGAGCAAAGAAATCTCAGAGTCACCCTTCAACTAAATCAACAATTTTAAATATCTTGATCTGTCAAATAGAAAATTAACATTGAATATCACCTATGTGTGGACTTCGCCATTTGATTTATATGTGTTGATGTTATCGGTTTGTAAAATGCAGTCATTGTTTCCTACTTTTTTGAGGACTCAACGTTTTATTACCATCCTGGTTCTATGCAATAATACTATCAATGGAGAAATGCCTTCATGGTTATGGAGTCTTCCAAAGCTCGAGCGGTTGGTCCTATCATACAATCAGCTGGAAGGGACAACACCACCTCATGTGTATAACTCATCGACTTCTTTGAAGGAGGTGGAGTTATGAGGGAATCGGTTCCATGGAAGCCTTCCCCATGCACAAATTTTTTCCGTTATATTTCCTTCGAAACTTGATCTGTCAACTAATAATATTATAGGTCCAACCCCCTTAAAAATGTGCACGATGTTGAAGTCTTTGAGATAATTTCTTTTAGCATCGAATAAACTGGATGGGTAGATTCCTCCTTGCATTTGTGAGAAAACAAGGTATCTTTAATCTTTGGATCTTTCACACAATAATCTCTTTGTCCAACTTCCTTCATAGTTGGGTAACTTCTTTACTCTCAACGTATTTAATCTAGCCAAGAATGGTTTTCAAGGGAAGATATTGTTGTATCTTGGAAAATTGAACAAACTTTAGGGATCACACATCAATAGAAACACGTTGAGTGGAAATTGTTATCACGGAAATATCATCCGCAACATTACACACAATGGTTAAGGAAAAATATCAATCCCATCAACATTTATTCCACCTACAACACCAAAAATGCATCCAGAAGGAAATAAATTGTACAATTGTGTCAAAAATTGAAGTGTGCAAATTCACCAAAGGAGGCACGTGCACAGTGCACAACATGTAGGGGCCAACATAGCCCTCAACATGCACTATGCACCAAATGAGCGATTGGCTACGAGAAAATTCGCACACTTCCATGAACAACGCATTTATGAATCTTGTTGGCCCTTGAACTAATTCTAGTCTGACCCTCAAAGTGGCATGACACTCATATCTGAGAAAAATTTAGCTTAGAGGTTGGTCAATCTCTAGAGAGTACCCCAAAAGGCCCCTTGTTCACACTATGAACCAATTACATTTTTCCATGAATGGACGTTCTAAATACGAACTATGGGTTTTCTAAGAAACCAAGATATTGAAGTTATCTTTATGCTGCAAGAATTCTTCCTTGATAATCCTCTTTTCTCTTTGAATCCTTCAAGTACCATTTCAATAGGTCATTCCACTCTCCTCTTGAGGAAATCGACATTGTTTTTCTTCACCATTTTCCATTTCTTCCATTGTAGGAGAGAAGAGATCTCAATTAGGGAACTCAAGAGACCTCCCAAAGAGGAAGAGGGGACTCATAAGTCCCTGTCTTTTCCTACGATGTTTTTCCTACTAATATAATGGTCCATTAGTGATCTAAAAATGAAGAAGACTTGTATTCTTGAAAATATTTGCAAGTAAAATTTATGTGTTAAAATGCAAATGGATCAACTTTGCAACACAATTTTAATAGAATTTACTCACTCAAGATGCATATAAATAGCAGCATAATCAATGAACATAAAACACATAACACAACAAATGATAAAGGATTTCACCCCTCTCTTGGGCTACATCTCCTCGTCCAGCTTCCAATGGATCATTTCTATTATTTTCTCAAAGTGCTGAAAAATGTTCTTTACAATGCTCAAAATTCCAAATAGATTGCTCCAATGGCTTTAAAATTTCCAAAAACCCCTAGCTGGGATTTTTCGGCACCTCGTTTGGCCAAAAATTGAAGAAGATAGGCTTCCTGGAAGTCCCCCCTTTAAACTTGTTGTCTCTGCATCTACAAAACGCACCTCCTTCGGCTCAACCTAGCCCACACACATTTTTAAATGTAAAAACTTAGCCCTGGACGCAACCACACAAACGGTGAGAACTGTAGGATGGTTATGGGTGCACCTAGCCCCTAACCACCAAGGCCATGGTCGTGTGACCCATGTGGCCACATGCAAGTGCAAACGGGGCTCCATCCCAAAGGTGAATAGATAATGGATAAGTGGCGGGCGTTGGTTATACAACCGTTTGAACCACAACACGCAACCGCGTGCATGCCCATAACATGACCAAGGGTCATATGATATGGTTTATATGATCGGGGCTAGGCTCTATTTGCAATACATATCCATGCGCATTTGTTAAACCACTAGTCACATATATATCACCGAAACCCCGGGCTGGGGCTAAGCCCCAACCCGAACCCCCGCACCAACACAACACAATTCAAACTCAAATAAATATTAAACCATATATATAATAAGGTTCATACGGTGGCACATCTGTTGGAAGCCCTTCCCAAGTCTCTTCCCCTGCCCGGAGGTTGCGGGGTCGAGTCCTGCCGAGTGCAAAGATTTTAAACCACCAACCAGGTGACACATGGTGGCCATTGATTGGGCCACGTGTCACCATACTATTAGCCACCAAGATGACATGTGTCCAATGCTCATTCATCCACAGCTGCCAACTGTCTGCCACTCGACCCTGCCATGTGTCATACAGACTGCCATGTGAGCAGTCGTACGGACTGTATGGACTGTACAGTCAGCATCCATTTTTTTTACTTCTTTGTCATTTTGAACAGAACACGATATCTCTCACTCCCGACGTCCGTTTGAACCCAAACGAGTTGCGTTGGGTTCATATCCATGAGGCCTACACTCTAGTTTGATTTGAGGTTATTCTGAGAGCTTTGGATTTTGAGCAAAATTTGATCCCCCTGGATCACACCTCCCCATTGGAAAGCTTTTGGACCTCCAAAAGACTATTTTCAATCTATTTGAATATGAGGGTATAGTTCCCTCACCCTTCCAACCTTAATCCACTTGGCTTTGCTTGTATTTGTACCTTTAGGACCAACTCGAAGATACTCCACATTTCCTTGTTTTGAAGTTCGCATTCTCCTATCAAGGATTGTGTCTTCATGTAGTTCAGTAAGATATTCTATGGAGAAATCATCTATAGAAGGAATTTGAGCATGCTCTCCTTGATCATCAATTAAAGGAGGCTCATACAATTTCAAATTCTCAACATTAACAACTGCATACATTTGCATATAAGGAGGCAAATCTAAATGAAAGGCATTGTTACCAATTTTGTCGATAATCTTGAAAGGACCATATCGAATTGGTTTCAATTTTTTACCTTCGCCTCTAAGCCTCTCCTTACTAATGTAAAGCCAAACTTCATCTCCAACTTGTAAACTGTGATCAACACGATGCTTTTCATGTCTCATCTTGTACTTGGATTGACTCTTTTCCAACTACTCTTGCACCATCTGATGTATTGACTGAATTTGTTCAATAAAATTTTCTACCCTATCAATGTCATATTGACCATCAATAGAAATATCCTTCCCAAAGATAAAATCTAAAGGAGATTTAGGCAAATAGCCAAAACATGCTTCAAATGGAGACGTTTGAGTTGAAGAGTGCTTAGCTCGATTGTAAGCATGATGAATGTAGTGTAAATGCTCATCCCGAAGTTTAGGATGCTTTTTGCAATAACCACGAAGAAGATGCACCATTGTTCGATTTACCACTTCTGTCTAACCATCTATTTGTGGATGAAACGTTGTTCTCTTTTTCATTTTGGTGTCCATGAGTGCCCATAAACTCAACCAAAAACTTCCAACAAATCGAGAATCCCGATCAGAAACAATGGATTTCGGCAATCCAAAATGCACCCAAACATTTTGAAAGAACATTTGTGTCATTTGTTCAGCTGTAACCTGCTTTGTACAGGGCATCAAAATACACATTTTTCTAAATCGATCAACCACAACATAAAGAAAATCATGATTTCGTCTAGACATAGGTAGACCTCCTACAAAGTCCATAGAAATACTTTCCCAAGGACGAGAAGGAACCAGAAGTGGAGTATACAAACCTAACTTTCGATTTCTAGGTTTACTTGTGGCACATAACGAACATCCTCAAACATATCTTGAAACACTTTCATTCATTTTAGGCCAATAGCAGTACCTTTGCAAATTAGCCACTGTCTTGCCTACACCAAAATGACCAGCAATAAGAGAAGAATGGTCTTCTCTTATAATGTTGATTATTTCCCCCTGTGGAATACATAGATTGTCAATATGATATAGAATATTATCATGCACATGGTAATCCAATTCCTCAACATGGTTAGAATGACACAAAGTCTCATATACTTCTTTAAAATTAGTATCCAAAGCATATTGCTCAACATAACTTTCATGCATGATAGGACTATGCTTAAGAATAACTGAAG
>ML781485.1:439731-453796 GCA_009831015.1 Picea engelmannii | reverse complement strand
TTCCTCTTGCTTCCAAATGAGTGGCCTGAACACAAACTTCATCTAGATTTGAAGGATTAAACATGAGTATTGTATGTCTCAAATAACTATGTAAAGCTCCAATGTATTTGAGTAAAGTTTCTTGAGAAGACAAATCTACTTCCAAAACCAAATCTCTTCTCCTAAATTCTTGAGTAAATCTTTTTACATTTTGTCCTTTAGCTTGTCTAAAGTTTTGCCAATCCATAGTAGCCTTTTGCATATATGCCAATGGGTAAAATTGTCTCTTAATTGCAACAATAAAATCATTCCAAGAGGTTAAAATTTTACCATGTTTCTTCATGTCCTCCTGAGTCTTGGATTCCCACCAAATGAGTGTTGCACTATCCAATCATAAAGAAGCAAGTTGAATCTTGGTTTCATCATCTTGAATTTTTTTTATCCTACAATATACCTCAATCTGACGAATCCAATTATCTAATTTCTTGGCATTTACTTCTCCATTGTACACTGGAAATTCAAATTTAATATCAAACTTTAATGAAGGAATTTGCGAAGGAGTTTTACCATGTCCCTTTGGAGAGTTCAGAAGAGGTCTTGAATTGGTAGAAGAAGAAGAAGAAGATGGAGGAGAGGGTGGTGGAGAAGCACCATTCCCTCCATTTCCATTTGGAGTTTTATCACCACTGTCTCCCTTATGCTTTGAAGGGTTGGAGCCTTCACCTTGCAACCTTGTATTCCTTTCCATCAATATATCCATCATCTCTCTCATTTCCATGATAGCCTTTCTGAGATCTTCATCTTCTGCAGGAACATGTTCATGACTTTCTTCATGAGCCATACTTGGTGAATGCCTCCTTGAAACTTGCGGTGATGATATATGCTTCCTCCTTGAAGGATGAGAACTTGGCTCTACAAGTTCACCTTCTCCTCTTTTGATTTTCAACCTTGTGAGCATCATAAAATAAAACACTTGCAAATAATCAAGTCTTCAAAAACCTATTCTCTCATACCAACTTGATCTAAAAATGAAGAAGACTTCTATTCTTGAAAATATTTGCAAGTAAAATTTATGTGTTAAAATGAAAATGGATCAAATTTCCAACACAATTTTAATAAGATTTACTCATTCAAGATTCATATAAACAACATCATAATCAATGAATAGAAAAAACATAACACAAAAAATGATAAAGAAGTTCACCCCTCTCTTGGGCTACATCTCCTGGTCCAGCTTCCAATTGATCATTTGTATTATTTTCTCAAAGTGCTCAAAAATGTAATTTACAATGCTCAAAATGCCAAATAGACTACTCCAATGGCTTCAGAACGTCCAAAAACCCCTAGCTGGGCTTTTTCGGCACCTCGTTTGGCCAAAAATTGAAGAAGATAGGCTTCCTAGAAGTCCCGCCTTCAAACTTGTTGTCTCTGCATCTACAAAACGCACCTCCTTCAGCTCAACCTAGCCCACACACATTTTTAAATGTAAAAAATTAGCCCTGGATGCAACCGCACAAACGGTGCGATATTTAGGATGATTATGGGTGCATCTAGCCCCTAACAGCCAAGGCCATGGTTGTGTGACCCATGTGCCTACGCACAAATGCAAACGGGGCTCTGTCCCAAAGGCAAATAGATAATGGACAAGTGGTAGGCGTTGGTTATAAAATCGTTTGAACAACAAGACACAACTGCACATGTGCCCACAGCATGACCAAGGGTCATATGATATGGTGTATACGACCGGTGTTGGGCTCTGTTTGCAATACATATCGATGCACATTTGTTAAACCACTGGTCACATATATATCACCGAAATCGCGGGCTGGGGCTAAGCCCCAGCCGGGACCCCTACGCCAACACAACACAATTTAAACTCAAATAAATATTAAACCATATATATAATAAGGTTCATACGGTGGTGCGCCGGTTGGCAACCCTTCCCAAGTCTCTTCCCCTACCTGGAGGTCACATGGTCGAGTCCTATCAGTTGCAAAGCTTTTAAACCACCAACCAGGTGACACGTGGTGGCCATTGATTGGGCCATGTGTCACCATACTATTAGCCACCAAGATGACACGTATCCAATGCTCATTCATCCATAGCTGCCAAATTTCTACCACTCAGCCCTACCACATGTCATACGGACTTCCATGGCAGCAGCCGTACGGACTGTACAGACTGTACAATCAGCATCCCTTTTTTTTTCCTGTTTGTCATTTTGAACAGAACGCGATATCTCTCACTCCCGATGTTCGTTTGAACCCAAATGAGTTGCGTTGGGTTCATAACGACGAGGCCTACGCTCTCGTTTTATTTGAAGTGATTTTGGGCATTTTGAATTTTGAGCAAAATTTGATCCACTGGATCAATTGGTAGCAATATGTTGGTCATTGTTTGATTTTCATGGTTCTAAGTTTATCAATCTTTATAAAATTTATTTCTTAGTTGTTTTAGCTGTATTTATTTTTTTTCATATGTGTTTGGCTTATTTAACCCTCTCACAAATTTTCGTCTTGTTTAGAAAGCTTATCTAAACATGCAATTTTTGTTGTTTTGCTCACCCAAGTGACAAAACCAACACAACATATTGGCGACCATATTGGCAATTGATATCAAAATCCTCCCTATTTGATCCTTGAGAGAACTTCATTTTGATTTTTTTGACTTCCAGGTACCAAAACTGGCCTAGCCGAACCTACCAAACTCAAAATTCAGAGTTGAGGAAGGAGTATTTCACTTGGAAAATTTTCCCCTTACATGTGACAAGAAGGGTGCGACTTTCAGGGCCCACATATGTACACTGTGCACGCCACAAGTTTCAATAATCTGCTCATTTTGTGCCCTCTGTGCACCTGTCAGAACTACAACCTGCACATATGTCCAATTTTTTCACATTGTAAGGATTTTTCATGAATGGTTTGAGGGCCCATATCCTCCATATTGTAATTTCCTCCACTTTATAAGGCAACTACACTCCACTTAGAGTCCTTTCCCATAAGAAAGGTTAGCTAACATAGGCACTTAGGGGTTAAAAAGAATCATCATTCTCCTATTTTTCTTTGTTTCCACATGGATGGCTCATTTGGCTTGCAAAATTTTAAGTTGAAGATTATTTATTTATACACAATCACCTAAATTGGGACTAGAAGTTAACTTTTAACCTCAAGTATGATATTCCCTTGCACCCTAGTGTGATCTCAAGAATCAGAAAGGTGGTTAAAGGGGGATTTCATCTCCCTTAAAAAATATTTAGGACAAGACAAAGCCCCACTAGGGTTCCTCTTAGTTTTTGAAATCATCTTAAAGCTTTGTAAGGGACCATACATGCCAGCATGTTTACAATCTTAGGATAGTTTCTAAATTCTTTCTTAGTTTAACTAACACTCTAGGAAAGTTTAAAGATCAAAGTAATGAGCCCATACATTCCCACATGTCTCCAATTCTAGGATACTTTCAAATATTTTTTAGTATAGACAACATTTTAGGGAGATTAAAGGATTTGTAAGGACTCACATATCCACATTGCTAGTCCTTTAGGGATTTAAATATTCCACAAGGTTGTACCAAAGACACATAGTAAGCTAGGTAAGAAGATTTGTAAGGACCCCAGGAATTCCACATGTTTCAATCTCACACTTAACTTATTAAAATCTTTGAACACTTTTCACTTTATTTCACACAAAGCCACTCCTCACACACATAATTTATATTAGAATAGTGGAGGTCGAAGTAGGATTTCTCTAGAGGAATTACGAAAGGTCTGACTACTTCTTTTTAAATTATCCACACCAAGTTAAATAAAATGGGATTGGTCCATGACCCCAATCTCTCAACCCACCACATCTAAAAAAATTCTAAGAATGCACTAAATTTTCCTCCACAGGAGGTGCCAAAAGAAATTTTTAGTCTAGGTAGGATCTCAGGGGTAGGCATCCAAATAACCCCCCGTTATCAGGTTCTCACATTTTCAAACAATATCAATTGACAAATAGGGAGATTTCAAATCCTCCAAGTCAAGTGTTCCTACACCATGAGGTAGGGAGATACACGTGAAGGGTCAAAGGTCGAGTTCCAGTTTTTCTGTGCATCCCTCCTTCAGTCACCCAACTCTTGTGAGGGCATCCAACTCGTGACCCATTTCTAAGGCTGAAAATCTAAATGTCTCACTTTGATCGAGGTACCTAGTGACCAAGCATAGGACACCCACCGAGGTGGTGATTGTGGGCTGCAATAACACCTTGATCAGATTTTGTGTGGCTATTGGGAAATATGGCCAACTCTTTCGGGATATGCACCCTCTACCCCTCATTATAACCGATTAATTCAACCTTCACTAGTTCCTCTTCCAATGGATTCATACCCTACTATTGAGTTTTATTGGAAGTCCCAATGCTATTTGAGAGGAAGGATGATACGTCTTTTAGGACACGACCATTCTTTTTATTATCCCCCCATGCAGAAAAAATCCACCTATCCACATGCTTGTTTGTTTACAGTTGAGGTATGTATGTTGTTCATTTGATTACATGAAATTATGAGTGATACTATTTTGTGAAGGTCAAAAGGATACAAATATCTTGTTCATTTATTTCTCTCTTTTCACCATTTGCACACATCCACTTTTCTAGTCAGAACCATAGGAGAGCCACAGAATCCCCATCGTTCTAGACGCTTGCAGGATCTCCCTCCTATTATATGAGAAGTCCCTAGTCTTATTGACTTGCCAAATCAACCGTCTCACACCTCAGTGAGTGCTAGTGTTTTGGGGTCATATTTTCTTGGTTCCACTTTGCTTGAGTCCAATTCCCAAGTCCATCCATCTATTAGTTCTCCTTCACAAGGAGGCGAGGGTCAAACTTCTTCTCAAGGAGGAAGTACAAACCCACCAAATCCCTCTCAAGGTACATGTCCATTACCTAAACACATGATGGATAGAACTAATCCTCCACCAAATATTCCTATTCCATACTTGGCATCCATTAGAATTCATGATTTAACCAAACTCATGGATGATCCCATTTTGCATGATCCCACTTGGCCCAATATGCCTACAAAATTGCCTTCAAATATTCCAATGTTTGAAGGAAAACCAGGGGATGATCCCGCCAACCATGTTAAGACATTCCACTTATGGTTCTCATCAAACAAAATCATGGATGATTCCATCCTCCTTAGGTTTTTTCAATGAAATCTCACGGGTTCATCAGCCAAATGGTATGTGGACGAAAAAATTAGGGTCCCATGTTACTTTTGAATCATTGGCCAAGGCCTTTCTATCATTTTTCCAACTACCAATTCGTCATGATATTGGCTTAGAACTTCTCTCTGATTTCAAACAAACCCTTGCTATCCATATAGCCAACCACATTCATGAATGGCGGCGACAACATAGTCTGTGCAAAGAAGAAACCACCAAAGAACAATGTCTTGATTGGTTTCTCAAATCACTCGTCTCTGTTATTGCCAAGGATGTAGCATCCAATTTTCCGCAATCATAAGAGGAAGCCATTAGCAAGGCCCAACATTTTGACCTCATCTATTCACAATCAAGTTACTTATACACAATATTTCTTGATGCACCGAGACCCATACCATTTGGCCATGACAAACCTGGGATGTCCCACGCTACAGATGGGTTGATTGGTGGCTCCCCACACGTCCAACACCCCTTCTTCATCCCAGTAGTCCTGGTACCCGAAGTAGAAGACAACGGCCCACTCGCCTGGAACCTTGGTCTATTCTGTTGAATAGGCCTAAACTTCTACTGCTGCGGGCGACGTTGTTGTTGGTGTTGTGGTCCCTGATAAGGTGTCTGATGCTAAGGCAGCGGTCACCGGGGTGTAGTAAAAGTGGATCCCCTCTTGAAGCCATGATATCCTGGCGTATGTATCGCTAGTGTCTAGTGTTGTGACATTCCAGATGAACCCTGTCCTGCTGGTCTTGCTGGAGTCCTGGTTTGACCCCCACTGATAAGGTCCTCCTCTGCTATGAGGGCCTTCTAGACAACATCATGCAAGGTTTGAGGCATCAAAATCCTAACCTTTGCATGCAGGCTGCTGTTAAGGCCAAACACGAATCGGTTGACCTTAAGTTTCTCTGTGTTAAGGTGAGGAGCATAGCGGAGCAAATCCATAAAATGTGCCTCGTACTCGGGCACTGTACGACCTCCCTGTCGTAATGCATTGAACTCATTGAGTTGATGCTCAATAAATTCCTCTGAAAGATACCTCTCTCGGAACTGTTCCTCGAATAGTTCCAATGACATGTCTTAACCGGACATGTTCAATTGCGGTAGGAGCGTATTCCACCATAGAAGAGAACCCCCCTTTAGTTGAAAGACCGCCATTCAGACCTTTATGTTGGAGGTATAATCATGAAGTGCGAAGCACATCGCCATGTTCTCCAACCATGCTTCGGCGGTTGTGCCGTCCGGGGCAAGAAAGAACTCAGGAAATTTAACCTTCTCGAGTTCATGGTGAATGCTACAAGTAACGGTCGGTGCGCACGACAAAACCTCAGTGGGTGTCGATGCCCTGGCCTCATCTCTGTCCAAATGACTGATCAGTGCCTCAGACATGCGTTGAAAAGATCTCATCATCCCAACCACGTCGCCAACTTCTATCTATTCCTGACCGAGAACCTGCTCGCCTCCCCAGGGGTTAGACCCCTTAAGCGTGGATGCTACTGGAGGCGTCACACCTCCTCCTCAAGAACCCCATCATCTGCCTCCGCAACATCCTCTTACCATGATTACTTGCATGCACACAATCAAATCGATCAGCAACAGTATAATCAAATCAAATCCTATCATGAAAGTTGTAGCAAATCCCAAGTCCCAGGTCGAACCTCGCTCTGATACCATATGTAACAAACCTCTCATTCGTTACGATGACGATCCCCAAACAACTAGTTCAAATTTCTTTTGTTTAAGGTGTGTGCGTGTGTGTACAAGGGAAATAAATACATTTGACTCTACGTCATCACCTGGCGACAAACAAGGTGCAATCATGATGAACAAAACAAGACGACATAAGATGCACAACAACTAACTGCATGCATTTAATGATGATCAACCAACAATAAGTAAGACTGACTACCCGCCCATCCTACCCTGCAATGGTTAGGACCTCCAAGACACATAAGCAATGCTCAAGCCTAGGTTCCCATCGATTTTAACCATTTAAGGTCTCAGGGCTGCCGACTATTCTGAGGAACATGGAGGTGTCTACAACCCGCCCGACACAAGCAGACCAAGCCATTAAAGATCACAACCAAGCACACCAATAATTATGTTTGACAATAATTAAATGTTCAACCACGTCCTCCATGGAAGAAACAAGTCAGAAGGACTCCCACATATACAAACCATTATTAAGACTCAATGACATTAATTACAACCAATTATTCCATTTGATTTCCATTAATCGGTGAGTTACCCAACCAGCCTTATACGATGTACATATGGTTAATCGCAAATCCCCGTTTACTAAACCACCATAATTGATTAAACATAGATTCAAGGACCCTACATTTATAGGTTATCTATCAAAATGAAATTTCCATAACATCACATAACATAACCATATCTTTCTAGATTACAATAACATTGCAATTAAAATAACGAGGACTTTACATTTTAATTGTTATCATCAACAATGAAACTACAAAACCTTGACCATAAATAACCATATGATCACTTTTATATTATGATAGCATTGCAATTTAACTAAAAATAACCTTACTTCATTTGTTATCATCAACAATGGAACTGCCAGATTATTACCATAAAACAACAACCCGTTACATTCTAAATTACCATCACTTACAATAAAAGAATCACAATACAATACGATGACAAATAACCAATTAGTAAGGCAATTAATTCAGTCTATTCTGACCTCCAATGCGAGCCCAACTTCACATGTCTAAAGTGCATAAAGATATTAAGGTGATTTCCAAATTTAGTCTTAGAACCAGCTCCTCTGCTCAATTTTAGTCTTACAAGCATCATCTTCGTATCATCTAAATCTGTTGGCCTAAAAATATTATTGTTGCTAAGAGCATTTGTTTCCCGGTTGAATTCTAAAAATCAAGTCAACGAATACCCTGCACTAAGTCCCAAGAAGTAGGTTATGTACATCAATTCCCTTTTATCCATAACCCTCTCCCATGCTATGTTAATAATAATTTATTGTTAAAAGTAAAAGCACTTCACTGTTAATATAATATCTTCAAGCCTAACCAGCTCTAAATAATATTCATTAAATCTTAACCCAATTTAGTTTTATTTTTAGTAGGATGCCCACTAAGCCAATGCCCAAAACAGTGATTAAACAATACAAAATACATTACACAATGCCCGCTAAAATTTTACATATAACACAATTTATTTCTAAACAAATTGAGATACATGGTTAATTTATTAGAGGTGCAAATAGAATAGCAATGCATTAACTTTACCAAAAACAAAATATACATTACATTTTATAATGGGTAAATGGTGCAAATAGATCCATCAGTTTATAATGCAGCAACGTTTGTTTACCACTAAAGTAACATTAATCAGGTCTGTCAAATTACAACGCCTTCTCATCTTTAACTTATTTACCCTAAACTTACTGTAATTACAACAATAGAATCAGAACGTTACCCTTACATATTATTTAAATATCCTAAAAATTAGCACCCAGCCACTCTGCTAGGAGAAGGGATAACATCGACAACCGACAACGAGGAACGAGCGGCTGTGGGGGCATGTCAGGAATCAAAGGGCGACTGAAGAGCGCATGCAGGAAGACTCACGAAATCAAGGCAACTGTCAGCATGGCAATTTTTAGGAACCAAAAATTCAATAAAACACTGGCAAATAAAAGGGTTTTAATGATTTAAAGACAGATCCAACCATTGAGTCAATGAATTTGTCCAGAATCGGGCTCAATCAACACAAGCGTGAATAGTAACGGCAGAAAAAAATAGCAACCACAGTCGACTACTGTCAGAGGATAAATTTCAGCGAGTCAAGGGGCCAGTGTGGTTCAGAGACAGGATAGGTGGTTTAAGTAAGTCAAGTGTTGTCCAAAATGGATATAATCACAGCCAGCAAAAACATGTCTAGATGCAATTCAAAACGATTTCTGCAATAACTCGTGGTTTTATTTACACCGGGACAACTAAGTTGATTGAAGCTCGAAGTAAGTTGAATGCTTGGGGAAAAAGAAATGTAGAGTTTAAGTATGCACGCAGTCTCTCATACACCCATTCGTTGTGTAGTTATGAGATTCCATGCGGGTTAGATCTAGGAAGGAAAAGGCTTGCTGAGAATACGGTAATGAAAAATTTTCAAGAGCAGAAACGCTTCAGTAAAAACAGTAACGGGATTAAGGAAGGTCGTGGTTACTTAACAGGTTGAAGTTGCTACTGCTAAGGACCGAATTGGTTTGCTGGTTACAAAAAAATCAAGTTCAATAACTTGTAAAAAGGAACGCAGATCTATGGCTGAGTGCTGAAGCTAAATTTGGTATTGAAGATCCGTAGTCCAAATAGTTAAAAAAAATGCCAATGTACAAAATTAATGGAGGAGCAGCCAAATATAACTCAAGCAATTTGTTCTGATAAATCGTTGGTTTTAAGCATTCAATCATTCATAGAGGTTATAAAAATAAATTTATTAAATCCGCTGAGTTTTCCTTTTTAAAACTAAAATCTAAGTGTTAACATAAGAGAAATTGCTGCCAAGAAGATGACGGAATTCGCCACCAAGTAAATGACTAACCCTCTGCCAAAATATGGGTAAAAACTCTGCTAGACTATTTAATTACAATCACAAGTAAAAAAAAAAGAACCATTACAGTCAACAATGGGTAACACACCCAAAAAGCATTTCACACAATAATTGCATTCCAACAGAGTCACAAGGTTTTAAAGATTTGGATACAATAGGCTAAGTATTGATTATTCCAATGAATTCTGGATTACAACAGCTGAGTCAACTTTTTACAACAATAACACTTCAATTTCCGAAATAAAAATATGCATTCTACTCCACCAATTAAAGATCATACCGTTGTCTTCTCGCCTGCCTCAACTAACTCCTGCGCGCTCCGTGCCGCTCCCACTCGGCGACCGTCGAGATCTCACCGGTACCTCCCAGCCAATCACTAGGGGTACTCTTCTTCCCCCTTAGCCCCCCGAGCCGCAAAGGGGCCACACACTAATCCAGATGGTATGTCTAGCTTCCCAGCTCACCTCGAAAGGCCGAGTTGCCACTCCAATCCGAGCTGGAAAATCCCAACTCTCCACAAGTAATCAGTCAAGTCACAATCTGGCAGCGTAACGTTACGCTAATAGCCGATCCCCCTTTCTTTTATAGAGTCTTTAGAACCTCCAACTTTCCCTAAATCACATTTAAATTAAGTTTTAATATAAATATTTTAAATATTCTTCTTCGCACAAGTGTTATTCATCCCCCTCTTTCCTCCACTAATTATTTTCTTTAAATTTATTAAATGTCTCATTTCCCTCACCCACCTAGAGTTGCTCATAAATTTACTCCTAGGTGTTCCTAGATTCCCTTACGGGTTTAAATACTTTCCCTCGAATGAAGTTGCTAAATTAGTTCATTTTAGAAGGTTCTTAATTGCAGATTCCTTACTATGTCGACCTCACTTTTTACCATAAGTCCCCATCTCCCCTTTATTATGTTTCCTCCATTACATAGTTTCCTAATTCTTATTTTTCCCTTATTTCCCCTTTTTATTAGATCCAAAATGGCAGTTGCGCAATTTAACCTCTTTTCCTTTTTATTAAGAATTTAATATCTTTTACACTTTCAAAAGTTAAACAATTAAATCCTTCTTTGCAAATTTACAACCACGAATTTGAATTAATTTCTTATTCTCTTTATTTTACCCAACAAACTTTATGAAGACTAAAACTATAGCTTAAGTGGTTTTTGGTTTAATGTCTAATTTGTTTTTATTTTATATATATACATATATTTTTTGATAGGGTAATTTTCTTAAGGTCAGACAAAATTTTACGCCTAGAGAAGTTTTAGACTTACGACTTAGATTCTGAATTGGCCGACATTTAGTTAGGGAAATTGTTTAAGGATTTATTAAGGAATTAAATGTCTTAGGGCCATCTAGGTTTGTTCCTTCATCAACATCAATGCAACGTGCCCTTGAGGATGCACCACGTGCTCCAAGGGTGCCACTCGCGTCATTCGTTTCCTTTGCACGATGTTCCCTTCAGGATGAACCATGTGATCCAAAAACACAAAACCCTACACACTCAATAAAACTGAGTCAATAGCACCTGTCTATGTCAAAGTAGTAAAACATCATGTCATCTATCATAATGCATCATAATCAAGTACAAGACTTTTAATATCATAATAGTCCAGATCACTTGCGAGCAAGTGTCCTCAAAGAATAAGTTTTCTCAGTGCGCCAGAGCGGGATGTTACATATGCCCCAAGTAGTAAATCGTCTTTTGATAAAATATGCACTTAGTTTATCATACAATTTATGCTCTCTTAGAACTTGCAAAACCATTCTTAAATGTTTCTCATGTTTCTCTTCTGACCTAGAGTAGATGAGTATATCATCTAGGAACACAATTAATATTTTTTTCAAGTACTCCCTAAACACTCCATTCATTAGGAACATAAAACATGTTGGGGAATTTTATAGTCCAAATGACACTACCGTGAATTCGTAATGCCCATATATTGTCTTGAATGTTGTCTTGTTGATGTCTTCTTCCTTTATCCTCACTTAAAGATAACTTGATCTGAGGTTAATCTTTGAAAAGATTCTTGCACCTTTAAGCTTATCTAATTGTTGGGCCCCAACAACTCCCCCTATATTTTTACAAAATTTAAAGGGCCCCTATTAGAGTCTTGATAATTATAATGAACTACATAATCAACCTTTTCAAATAGTTTCATGCCTTGGATTGCTTTGAGACAAAATTAAGACATTCACTATAGTATGAAACATTCATTACAAGAGTATATGTCAAAAGTTATAAACGAGCATAAAAATCTCAATTTAAACAAAAACGTTAATTTTTATCAAATGTTTACTTTCGTTTAAATTATGATTATGTGTTCATTCTTTTGCTCATTGGCAAGTTTGACTATTTTGAATAATGTGTTCAATACTTCAACAAATAATATCTTGGTTGGTTTCTCATTTTCATAAAATCATTCAGTGATATTAATTAATTAAATTCTTTTTTCATTTTCCATCTCATAATATTAATAAAAAATAAAAAAGAATTATCTATCTTTTGTTTGATTTTGTAAAAAAATAAAATTAATATTTTTCTCTTCTCCATTAACCTGAAGCTTCTAGAGTTTTAGGATCATCATAAATAATGTTTGTTTAGAACTTATAGTTAGTTTAAATTCATTTTGATTTGATTGTTCTAGATTTTGTCTTATTCTCAATTTTTAGGTTATTAATTTAGGTTTCTTTTTGTTTCAAAGGTTTTTATTATCAAATTTTTTATACGGATGTGATTATGGATTGATTTTATTATCCAAATACGTTCAAGATGATTGATCCAAAAATAATACTGGATTGCTACAAATAATATTATGAGAAACAAGAGATAAAATTTGGAAAGGCGTCAAGATCAGACAAATGATTTTGTAGGACTGATTGCAGCCAAAGCGTGAAGAATTTGAAAAAATGGTTGAAAACCCATAACCCAAATGGACCCATTTACCTTTCGTGTAGAAATTTTCCCAAACAAATGCACGATTTGAGAGATATTTGTGTCTCTTTACGAGATAAATTTTAGGTGGCGGAAATTATTAGTGATGCATGTTCATTCATTTTATAAATATATGAGAAAGATCAAAGCCCAAGGACCCGAGAATTGGAGAGGAGGATTTTAGTCATTTCTGTTTTGTATATTATTTATTTTGTGAACATTTTGTTTGTTTTCAAATGGAGTAATGGATGGCTGAAATCTTTGGGAGAATGGACAAGTATTTTCAAAGAAGAATATGTAATTCCAGGTTGTTTAATGGCTTTTGTCCTGTGAATAAAATGGTATTATTTTCATATAATATCTTCATATTATTTGAATAATTGATTATGCATTGATTTAAATAGCTTTAGTCTTTTTTATTAATACATAGTTAATTATTATCATTTATATATTATTTTTTCCAATCTTTAAAGTCTATTTTTTCAAAAAATTCTTCGAGGACTACATAATGGACAAGTGATTCCAAAACTTAATAGAACAACATATATGCATTTTGGCTATAGCCTTTTGTTTATAATGTTGTTATGTATATTTTGTTAATCTCGTTACATGTTCAGGTCTGATATCTTTAGATTAAATGATCTGTGATGTGTAGGAGGTTTATATTATAAATACCATCTATCATTTGCTTCTCAAAATACAAATGTTGTGATCATATATTCGATTTAAATAATGGGATTTGTTTTTTAGTTTTAAATTGAATGATAAAATGCATAGATTGCTTCTAGATTTATCTTGCTGTAATCATGTATAATTATGAGATCACAAGTTTATGCTTGTGCTTCATTTTCTATTATTAAAACCTAAGCTCCCAATACATGTTCTGAATTTATTTAAACAGTCATAAGGTTCATTGCAGATTTCTCTCTTGGACATGGTAGTTGGATGTTCACCACTTATGCAGATGCTTGGATACACCTCACTAACTCACTGACATGATAAATTCTTTGTATTTTTCTATCATTTACATATCATTGAAACTAGAATGTATGGTTCGGATTTGACTATCCACATGTTCATGTTTCATTAATGTTTTTGCAAGATTCTTTAAATTTATAAAAGAAAAAAATAAATATTTTTATGTGTTTTCTTTATCTTCTTCCTAGAAGAAATCATTTTTTCATTGATTTTCGTAAGTTTCGATTAAAACTTGCATCTTGTAAATCATGTAAATAAATGAGACTTGTATATCCTCTGCTTAAATACAACTACTACGGTTACATTATATATATATATATATATATATATATATATATATATATATATATATATATATATATATATATATATATATATATAT
>ML781485.1:418204-434482 GCA_009831015.1 Picea engelmannii | reverse complement strand
TTTTTTCATTTAATTTTATTATTAGCACCTATGTTGTTAATGCTAGCTAGTAGGAAATGAAATTATAATGTTATTTGAATGGAAAAGCTATTGTGAGCTAGAATATAATGGCATTTTTATTAGGGGATGGTTAAGTCTTGATTATTATGTTAGGGCGAAGTAGTAGTACCTTCACTAAAAAGGTAAATTATCAAGCTTATTACTGGGAATGAGGAAAGGCCTTATGTATGCGATTAAGGAAGGAATTACTTTATGAATTCAATTAATGGAGGAATTGTTTTATGTATTTAATTAAGGAAGGAAAATCCTTGGATTAGGTGGAGGTTGCAAATCATAGGGGTAATGAATATTTAATGTATAGTCTTGAAATATGTTTTTTTTTTCTTTTGACATAGGGCTCAAATTCTGAACTGGCGACGCCTGGTTAGGGGAATTGTTTAAGGATTTATTCAGGTGTTGATGTCTTAGGGCTATTTAGGTTGACTCCTTCATCCCCATTATTGCGACGTGCCCTTCAAGACGCACCATGTGCTCCAAGGGTGCCACTTGCCTCTTGAATTTCTTTTGTGCGACGTGCCCTTCAGGATGCACCACGTGCTCCAAGGGTGCCACTCGCCAACTGGGTTTCTTTTGTGCGACGTGCCCTTCAGGATGAACCACGTGCTCCAAGGGTGCCACTCGCCAATTGGACTGATTGGTAGACATCTATAACCCCTAGAGTCAACACTCCGCCAAGTGAACTTGTGGGAGACTAAGGGTTCTAAGGAATAAGGCCCCCGCCTTATTGCGCGGCCCTTAGAATCATCGTGAGAAACTGTCACAGTCATGCCCTCATGGAATCATGGATCCTCTCAAACTAGGTAATCGTTAACCTACAGTTCAAGCCATGACGAGAGTGCTAGTAGGTGGTGGCAGGGCTGTTGTCCACCCCTCTCCCTCAACCTCTCTGCAAATCGTTTGTGGCCCCTTTACTCCATATGTGAGTCTGGTCGGCAAGCCATCGTCAGCCTGCATCATCAACAATCATGTCAGAAATGTCAACATCAAATCATCAAATCAATGAAACATCACAGTAAATATATCAACCCAAAAACACACTCCCTGACTCAGTACGAAGTCCAAGGGGGTTCTACCGATGCCTCTACATCCTCAAGGTCAAAAACCCTGCACACTCAATAAAACTGAGTCAATAGCACCTATCTACATCAAATAGTAACACATCATGTCATCTGTCAATCGCATCATAATCAAGTATAAATGGTCTAACATCATAAAAGTCTAGATCACTTGTGAGCAAGTGTCCTCAAATAATAAGTTTTCTCAGTGCGCCAAAGCAGAATGTTACAGGGATCCATCAGAAAATGTTGAACAAGCAAGGGAGGTAGAATCTATTGAAAATGTTCTTACTAACAATCAAATTGGTTTTTCCCCTGAATCATTGTATTTTCAGTCCTCGACCATTGTGGAAGAAGATTTGATGTTGGGTCAGGGTGATTGTCCTCATTCTCCTAACTCTTGCTCTAATCAATATTTAAATCCGGTTATTGAAGAAGACTTAGGTGATGGAAATGATCTTAATCATTCTAACATTCCAATGAAACTGATTAGAGATGTAGATCTGCAATTAGAAGAAGTAACCTTAAACCCTCATCTACAAATTGTACCTTATCAACATGGAAGATCATATGTTTTCCATGAAAATGTTGAATTATCTTTCGTACAGGAGGAAAATTTAGATGATCATATTATGTTGAAGAATTTATCACCAAAACAGAGTGAAAGTTTTAAGAAAAATGAAGAGGAATGTCTTGAGAATACCATTGTTAAATATCATAGCTCAAGATATTATTTTCATGTGCTTATTTCTGATTCCTTTAACTCTTTATATCCCGATCTCTTCCTAGATTTTAGTGGATTTGATACTTTATCCATAGTATCTTACTCTTTGCCACCACAATCCAATGTTTTCGATATGCCAAAATTTGGTGAAACTAATTCCAAACATAACACTTATCAAGTCAGATTTGATGTTCTTTCACTTTCATCACTCTAACAGAAAAATGACATGTTGAAAGATGATTTTACACGATTTATTTTTGAAAAAGAAAATGCACTCATCCTTATGGAGATCGAATATTCTACATTGCATATTTGTTCTTTGATTAGTTCGAATTTTAATGTTTGTGCTTCACATTTTGAAACGATCAATCTCATCAAAAGAAGCGCTCAAACCAATAATCTAACTGATGTCATGAATCCTCTTATGATGCGTTCCCCATTGATATATCCATTTCATCAAAGTCATAGTTTGCATCCTCATTTTTATGACATGATCTTAGAATGGATTGAAGATTCGTATCTAAAAAATATTCATAATAAAGATAAAGTTGTGCTTGCTTTGTTTCTACCTAAATATCTAGGAAGTAAGCATCACATGATTTTTTTAGATCCTCTGTGTGAATAAATTGATGAACATTTGGAGAATTGTCAAGAGGATGGGGCATTTTGGCTTTGGCAAATGGTTATGTTAGGTCCCCATAATATTGACAAGTTTTTCAAACTTACTTATGTTCTTCCATGCCATTATGACTCATATCACGACCAGATTGTAGAATGGTTGGAGGATTCATACATCAAGAAGTTTTAAAAGAATGGTAAGGTCATGCTTGTTTTGTTTTTAAAAGAATATATAGGAGGTAAGCATGGAATATTTCTTTTGTATATGAAAATACTAGATTATTTTATTTTGATTTTTTACTTTATATGCCTTGCAGGATTGAAGATACCCTTGTGGATGCATTGGAAATATGATTTTACTTAGCACTTTTATCTATTTAGTAGTTAGAGTAGGTTTAGGAGTAGGTTTTCTTTTAGTTTCCTTTCTCAATATTTCTTTTTGTAATAATGCAGTTATGAACACAAGTGGGTACACCAAGAGAACCATAATATGAATGTTGTGAGGGAAGTCTACTTTAAATCTTTTTCTCTCTACTTTTCGTTTAATATTTATTTTCAAAAACGCAGTATCATAATGAAAATTTTAAATGGAAAGTAAAGCGATAAGTAAATTTAAACTATCAATTCAACCCTGACCCAAGGTGCCACAAGTAGGACTGTACTCATCTTAATAAGGATTTTTCTATTTTCTTTTAGTCTCTTTTTTTATTTTTAGTAATTATTCTTGGTCAATGTAACATCTTATGCATCACTATCTTAAGAAAAGGACTTGCTCGCACATGATATTTTATATGATTCAGTTCTTCCTTTATTTTACACTGAGATGATAGTGGATACAAAAAATCAAGTTTATCTTTGGCCCAAATCGTTTCCTGAAAAGTTTTCTTTTGCTATTTTGATTTTGTGTACTTCTTATTTTGAATCCCATTAATAAAATTTGATTTGGTTTGTTGTGTGTTTTTGTTTTCTTTGATTATTTTGAATGAGTTTTCTTCTTATCTTTATTTTTGAATCAATATATTTCTGATCAAAGAGATATTGTCGAAGGAAGCATTTATTTTAAGACTTGTGTTTTTCAAGAAATTTGAAATAGTTTAAAGAGGTCCTAATATTAATATATAGCTCAAACAATTGATTTTTAAGTCAATTGTCACTTTAATTTTGTCCTCAAATTGTCTTTGCTAGAGTATTACACTAGAGATATGGTTTAAATCTTTGAGAATTACGATGATCTTTAAACTTTTTACGCCATCCATGTTCTTGAGGAATCATTTTTAAGTGCTTCCCCATTGTCTAGATGATATCTTAAAGGAAATCTAAAATCTCTAAACCATGATAAAACTTCCAATTTTGAAAGCAAATAAATTACATGGTCAACTATTCACCTATATTGAAATTAACCTCCAGTATCACCCCGCTCTCTTTGTCATCAAGAAATATATAATTGTATTATTATTTAAAAGTGGCATAAGAGGGTTGGAAGCACTTAAGTGTGGGAAGTGTGTGTAAACCTGTCGAGGTACTGAACAGGCTCGCTAGCAGCGGGTAAATGCACACATGATACCAAGACAACTTCATCAGGGTACTGAACAGGCCTACTAGCAACGAATCAATGTCGGGTCGAGAGGTAGTAGGTATATGTTTTTAAATTATCTTTTATGGAAGTATACATCATGTGGATACAGCTATTGGATGGGATTAAAGCCTTTGAGTGGGTTAAATGACATCCCTGCTGAGGCTATGGACGCCTGCTGGTAGCAGTGGCTCTGTCAACGGTATTGAAGTTCTTTTATAAACATCGTGACTCTTTGATTAAGACATTATTTTAAGTTATAATCCTCTGCAAAGAAAATTCTATTCTTTGGTTATAACATTGAGCTTATCCTAATACCATATGCACTAGTATATATGACCAAATTTGCAACAGTTGTTCGTTGATATTGCCACACTTATCTGTCGCAATTTCCACGAAAGTCGAGATTTTTGTCGTTGTAATAATTTCATCACTATATCCACGATCCAGGTGTGCGTGGAAACATTGACGAAATTAGCTCTCCATGTGTCACCACCTTCAATATCGGTTAACCACTTTCATCGTTGCAATTACGACGCAATTTCATCGCAATAACAACGAATAAATGTGGCAATTACGATGAAACTTTGTCGCAAGTGGGATGAAAAGTTATGCCAAGCCAATAAATTGCGACGCAGATGTTGAATGTGCGAAGAAATACCGTTGCAACTTGCGACGCAGATGCTGAATGTGCGACGAAATACCATTGCAACTTGCGACGAAAATCCATGGTAATATCGAGGAGTGCAATATCTCAAAACCAGATTTACGATGCACATGTTGTATATGCGACATAAATTGGTGGCAAAGTGCGACAAAGTTTTGTCTCTATAGCGATGGTTATGGTAAAAAGTAAAATTTCTTCCGACGAAATTGTGTCGATATTGCGACGATGACTTTAGGTTTTTAAAAAACAATTTACATCAAATATGGTATTAGCATATTACATTGTAATATGGTATACCATATTGTATGCCATATTACAATGTAATATGGTAATGCCATATTACATTGTAATATGGCATTACTATTACATTGTAATATTGTAATATATATATCCCCTACAAATAATCAAGGCATTAACCAACCAAATATTGTAAGAATGTGTTATCATGAAGTTGGATTAGAAGTAAGGATACGAATATGACAATATAAACAAAGAATAATTTGGAATATTACTTTCAAAAAAACACATGGATTTCATGAGTGAGTCATTATGCAATTTATATTACACAATACTATGACAACTTTCTACAGTCAAGAATAAATTTGCTACAGCCATTAGGGTTGCTATTTACTTTTGGATACTTACTTAATATTGTGGAAAAAATTGCTCAGAAATCTTGTTTATCAATTGGATATTGTTCCCCTTGTTATAAGAGAAATTATAAGACTTAATCACTAATTTTCTAGGTTGTTTTTCCTATTGTTGTTATAAAATAATTATTGTTAATATAGATTGGTTTACTACTACAATTTTACAAGAGAAATTGGTTTTACTTGATATATAGTGTATAAAGGTGAATGGCGTGCAATTTAACTTGGTAATTGATCATTATACAGATTAAAAAGTTTATTGTCTCACACAAGTTTCCCAATTACCTTGCACAAACAATCTCACCCTTCACCTTTTCCTAAGACCTATAATCTCACCCTTCACCAACCGGTCTATTACATTAATCTCTTGAACATATGTTTCAATTCCAAATCATTGACCATAGAATTAAGGATTGCCCTCGATAGTGTGAGTTATGTTTAAACCCAAGATGCAAACAATGTCCAAATGCAAGTCTTTGTGGCCTAAGCCTTCACAAATAGTGAAGGTTGTAAAGAAGGGAAAAGATCCTCAAATCCAAAAAGATTAACTAAACATGGTACCTATCCATGTCCCAACTTCTAAGAAGATTGTTAGCTCGATTGTGGGAAAATATCTCTTTGGGGATTCCCAACCCACCTCCTATCTAAAATGTTGGGGCCATATGGTTGTTGGGCTCTAAAGATGTCCTAAATCAACCTTAGTTTAACATTAGTTTATCAACACAGGGATTTGTCTTTTATCTCAAGAATATCGGAAAATTTTATGCAGGTAGCCTAAAATCATGTAGCTAAACCAGATCTGAGTTCATCAACAATTAAGTTCCTCAAACGTTCACCAAAGATTATAAGAACTAACTGAAATTGAAATCTAATCACTAAGATGCTGTAAAATGAAAGGGACTAATTAATCTAATTGAATTCACTTAACTATAAAGAAGTAATTGAATCTAAGAAAGGACTTGCAGATTTAATCTATCAATCATGAATTCCAATTACTGGAAAGTACATGATGAATTATTCTATCTATGGGAATAAATGTCAACTATATTCTAATCAAAAGGGACAGCTAATGTAACTTTAATGGAAAGGAAGAACTATCGTAACCTTAACTGAAAGGAACAACTAATGTAACTTTAACTGAAAGGAACAACAATTGTAAATCTAAAGCAAAGGAACAACGCAGATGAAAATGTGAGGAATGTATTGCAATTGTAAATCTAAAGCAATGCATTCATATCCAAATATTGGATATGAATGGGAATCATATCTACATGCACATAGGTCCAGGTTTTATGCACGAAATGAATCATCAGGTTGAAGAAGGTCATGAACATTGGAAAAGTCTCTTGAGAAACTACATCACTTTTGGCACCCCTTTAGGAAAAAGCATTTGGAACAACCTTAATATGAAAACTCTGTCAACTTTGTGCATTGTAGTGATCATCAAGGGAATTTTGTAGCCAACACCATACAAAAAACATGGGAAGTAGCGAAGCATAAGTTGGTTTGGAAAAGTGATTCCCTAAGGGTTGGATTATCCTTTTAGTGCAAGAATGAGAGGTGGAATGCATCAATGGGGTATTTTCAAGGCATAAAACTATCGAATACCCCATTGATGCATAAATACCCCTTTTCAAGGCAAGATTTAGTGGAAGAATGAGAGGTGGCATGCATCAATGGGGTATTTTATGCAAGTGTAGGAGGCGGCATGCATCAACCTAAGTTCAATGCAAGTGTCGAGGTGAAAAATACCAATGGTACCAGTGGAGGAGAGAGGATCAAAGGAAGATATGATGTCACCATTGGGAAGACTTTGTATATGGGGATTCTCTAAAATAGTTATACTTCTTTATAAAAAAAACTACAAGTAAACCAAAATTATATTTAAAATATCTACAAGTAAACCAAAACACCACATGGAACTTGTCATATGTATCAATATCTACATATTCATGAGGATTGTGAACTTTTACTAGTATAAAGCCTACTTTTAAAAACACGTCAAAACCCTTACCTTTTCATTTTTCTTTCGCCAGATCCATTAGCCCATACAACTTGATAAGAGTTGTCAATGAGATGCATTTTGATCACCAAGATCTGCATGAATCATAATAGACAATTTTTTTATATGAGTAAATAATTTATAATAAGCAAATAAGCATGCATGTAGTTATGTAAAATACTCTAGAAAAAAATTAAGTTGTCACATACCTTAATGAGCTTCTCTTTGTTTCAAAAATAGGTTATTCGCTACTAAACAGGGCCAACCACGTGAAGGTGGAATCTCATATGGCCCCTGCCCCCCCCGTCACATCGCTCTCAATTTCCCATACCCAACAAATGATTTTCTCTATATAGAAAACATATATACATTAATGCATAACTAGGATAGTCAAGGTCATGAACATATAAACATCAATAAAGATCCAAAAAAAGGTCATGAAATTATACATCTAATTTTTCTTTGATTTACGTTTTTTTACATTCATAAAATAGACAATTGGGATATCATCATCATCCAAGGACAATGTATTTCTTGTGCCCTATCCTTCTACTGTTTGTGTGCGCTCAGGTACCATACTCCTGATACGTCACTCAGAAGGTTTAGATGGCATCTATTCAAGGATGTGAACTGGAACAACGAAAATGATCATATCGATATGTTGAAATATAATTGAAATAACTAATTCATTGTTTTGATTAACATTACAGTATTGCTATTTACCTGACTCTATAGCCGGGACAGTTGGTGCGTTAATTTCCTATCCACTTGGTTTCTCTCACATTTCACCCTCCTGAGCTACATGCTCTTCAATTTTGAGAAGATAATATATAAGTATAAAGTCAAGAAATAAATATCTACAATCACAGTAAATATTTCTAATTCTTAAGCATACATACTCGAATGGGTACTCTACTCTACACTATCACTAGACATGTGGACCCTTGTATGACGCGGTGTTTGCTGAATACCTCTTGATTCACTATTGCAGTAGCATTGTTGCTTGAAAACAAACATAAATACTTAGTTAAGAGTGATATAATAAAATATGAAAAGACTTTACAAGCATGCTACTGTGGTTTCCTTATTCATTTGATTTACCTGCGTGGTTGGGGAGATAGGAGTTTGGACCAAGATTTTTCTATATTCAATGACACTTTTAAAACCATGCTTGTAACCAAGCTTTAGGTCCTCCTCGGTGGCAACAGTGTCAAACATATTTAAATGCAATGCATAGCACAATTAAAAATACAAATAACAAAAACATATATTTGTTTGCTACTATTAAATAAATACTAACCACAGTTAATCATTTAAATATTACTATTTGAGCTTTGAGTTTCCCGTTGCCACCCTGGCCTAGTTTATGCTGGCTGTGTTTTTCCACTCTGGCCTTTGTTGCTTTGGATGTGTCTGGTAGCCTACATATGGAATTTTGAAAAAAATTAGATATCAGAATTGTTACTTCAAAGAGGAAAGAATTGTTAATATGACATGTGTTGTACCTTGCTTGACCAGCTCGTGGTTGTCGTCCTTGTTTTTTTAACAAGTTCTCCTTTCCATCTTCTATTGGCGCCTTCCACTCTTTCTTGGAAACCATGGGAGGGCGCTCATGCTTTAGGTCTATTTGCAATTTATCCCTATACTGGGCCCTGGTGTATTTTAAATTCTCTCCGACTAACTTTGAAACCACTTTCTTGTTGAAAGTGTTTCCGAACAAGTTCACCATGTGATCTATTAAATCATCTTTCTTTTTTCTATCTTGGCCATTCCATTATGTGTGAATGGTGGGGCCAAACAACTCCAATGATTTGTCATGTAAGTTTCTATAGAAAACATTGTTTCCTGCAGTAACATGTTATCCATTAATAAATTAATAATCTCAACAAATGTCCATTTCAATTTCATTAAAAAAATGAATCAATTAATGGGACAATTACTTGCAATCTTCTGAATCTTTATCGAAACACATGCGTCATCCACGAGAAAGGTGACATCTAGTGATCCGGTGCTTTTAATTCATTCTGCTCCATGCAGAATAATATCCTCTACACCTACACTATGTTCCTCTCCGGAGTCATCATGTGGAGTCCCAGGCTCCAGCTCATCATGATCTGGCATGTCATGCTGGTCAAAATCACCCCGCTCATCAATGGATTCGAGGGGAACCTCAGGAGGCTCAAAATGCGTCACTTGCACTTTGTTATGTAGACCATTTTTTTTCATTGGGCCCTCATTGCTACCTATAGTAGTTGCAAGATCGACAGGTTCCCCATGCACGGGGTTTAAAAACTCCTACAAACAGAAAAATTTTCGTTATGATATCATATACAACATATAAAACTAAAAAATGGATATGAAACTTTCATAGCTAATAAAAATATGTAAAGATGTCACTTAACCCATAATTAGTTATTATAGTTTGTAGCTCTATAATTCTTTCCCTGTCCTCTTATGTCAGTGGTCTTTTGCTAATCAAACCTAGATATTCCATGTTAGCCTTCTTCAATTCCTTCGTTACAGTTGTCATTAGGTTTGTCGAATAAAATATTCTGTCCTCATCAATATCCTTTGTGGGAGCCTGGGCCGATGTTTACACAATAAATCAATCAACAAAAGTTATGAAATTCACCTGTAACATTTAAAAAATGAAATATTGGAGTAATATCAAAAAACAAATAATGAAATTTCAGAAATTTATTTGTTGTTGTCATAAGTTGTTACTGTATTTAACATTTACCTAGTGAGGCACTGCGGGTGACTTTCCACGGTCACCCTGGTGAGATGTAATGGGTGAAACTCGGACACGTTCACCCTGGACAAAAGTTGACACAATAAATCAATCAACAAAAGTTATGAAATTCACCTCTAACATTAAAAAAATGAAATATTGGAGTAATATCAGAAAACAAATAATGAAATTTCAGAAATTTAGTTGTTGTTAGCATAAGTTGTTACTATATTTAACATTTACCTAGTGAGGCACTGTGGGTGCATTTCCACGGTCACCCTGGAGAGATGTAACGGGTGAAACTTGGACACGTTCACCATGGAAAAAAGTTGACACAATAAATCAATCAACAAAAGTTATGAAATTCACCTGTAACATTTAAAAAAAGAAATATTGGAGTAATATCAGAAAACAAATAATGAAATTTCAGAAATTTAGTTGTTGTTGTCATAAGTTGTTACTGTATTTAACATTTACCTGGTGAGGCACTGTAGGTGCCTTGCCACAGTCACCCTGGAGAGATGTATCGGGTGATTTTCGGCCATGGTCACCCTAGATAGAAGTTGACACAATAAATCGATCAAAAAAAGTTATGAAATTCACCTGTAACATTTAAAAAATGAAATATTGGAGTAATATCAGAAAAAAAAGTAATGAAATTTCATAAATTTAGTTGTTGTAGTCATAAGTTGTTACTGTATTTAACATTTACCTGGTGAGGCACTGCAGGTGCCTTGCCACGATCACACTGGAGAGATGTATCGGGTGATTTTCTACCACGGTCACCCTGGACAGATGTTGACACAATAAATCAATCAATAAAAGTTAGGAAATTCACCTGTAACATTAAGAAAATGAAATATTGCACTAATAACAGAAATAAAAATAATGAAATTTATGAAATTTAGTTGTTGTAGTCATATTTTTTTACTGTATTTAACATTTTCCTCCTAAGGCGAAGTCATTGTCTTTCCACGGTCACCCTCTCCATCTATTCAATTTAAGTTGTAATCGATCAACAACTCTTCACCTGGAACTATTATTTTTATTACACATACAAATATACGATTTCCTTCACGTGCCTCAAATATGCAATTCGGTTTCTTAGTTGTTGCCACTGGTCGTGTACTACTTATAAAGCCCACAATTTTTCTAGTATCTTTTGGCCTTCCATCAATATACATAGTTTCCCCTTTATTTTGAATGTTATCTAGTAGTTGTATATAATTTGCGGCAACTCCATATCTCCGCATACTTTGCGTATATTGGACCAACATCAACCAGTAATTGTATTTGTAGAATGGTCCAACATACTCCATCAATTCAGTTATAGTGCCATAGACAACCTTTATGCCATCCATGGAAAATAACCCCAATCCATGTAGGGACGAAGGAGCAATGTGATACATCCTCCCACCGATGAAGAAATCTGTCTCCACTTCAGGTAGCTCCTTAGGTGCCCATCATTGCACTAGATTTTTATACCTCAAGGGCAACTCAATGTCACCTATGCTCTCAGCATCATAATTACACGACCCCCAGTTAGCAATAAAAAATTGCATGCGGGTACAAAATATTTTCCTTACCTTTTCCAACCTAGTTGATCTAGAACCGGTAGATCTAGTACAACACATCTCACTTTCAACCTCTCTTAATATATCTTGATCATCACATGAGGAATATATATCTGACGGATACCTATTTGGTGGTACCTACACTCGTTAAAACAAGAAGATAAGTTATCATGCCAATAAATGTTTTTGGTACCAACACAGTTGCATATAGTTGCATTTAGTTGCATAAAGTTGAAATTTCCACACCTATCCATCATATAGTTGCATAAAGTTGAAATTGCCACACCTATCCATCATATAGTTGCATAAAGTTGAAATTGCCACACCTAGTTGCATATAGTTGCATAAGTTGCAATATAGTTGCATAAGTTGCATATAGCCTCATAAGTTGCATAAGTTGCGATATAGTCCATGTATGGAACTTAGGTCTTGTCCATGGTTAGGGAAAGAACATAAGGTTTTTAGGTTCTATTTAAATCTTCTTAGGTGCATATAGTTGCATAAGTTGCAATACAGTACCAACATAGTTGCATATAGTTGCATTTAGTTGCATAAAGTTGAAATTGCCACACCTATTCATCATATAGTTGCATATAGTTGCAAGGCAGCATAAGTTGCATATAGTTGCATAAGTTGCATAAGTTGTGTAAAGTTGCATTGTTGCATAAGTTGCATAGTTGCATAGTTGCATCAGTTCCATAAAGTTGTTGAAGTTGCATAAGTTGCATGTTGCATAGTTGCATAGTTGCATATAGTTGCATACAAAATTGTTGCAATATAGTTACAGAAGTTGCAATATAGTTGCATTTGACCACTCACCAATATTTGAGAATATAGTTGCAATATAGTTGCATTTGGAACCATTGGTACGTTTTCATAATAAGACTAGGTCTCAAGGTGTGTACCATGACTAGAGAGGAAAAAAAGGGCCTTAGGTCCTATCCGTCATATAGTTGCATATAGTTGAAAGGCAACATAAGTTGAATATACTTGCATAAGTTGTATTGTTTCATAAGTTGCATAAAGTTGCATAAGTTCCATAAAGTTGTTGAAGTTGCATAAGTTTCATAAAGTTGTTGAAGTTGCATAAGTTGCATGTTGCATAGTTGCATAGTTGCATATAGTTGCATACAAAATTGTTGCAATATAGTTTCATAAGTTGCAATATAGTTGCATATAGTTGCATAAGTTGCAATATAGTTGCATTTGACCACTCACCAATATTTGAGAATATAGTTGCAATATAGTTGCATAAGTTGCAATATAGTTGAAATATAGTTGCATTTGGAACCATTGGTACGTTTTCATAATAAGAATAGGTCTCAAGGTGTGTACCATGACTAGAGAGGAAAAAAAGGACCTTAGGTCCTATCCATCATATAGTTGCAAGGCAACATAAGTTGCATACAATTGCGTAAAGTTGCATAAGTTCCATAAAGTTGTTGAAGTTGCATAAGTTGCATGTTGCATAGTTGCATAGTTGCATATAGTTGTATACAAAATTGTTGCAATATAGTTGCATAAGTTGCAATATAGTTGCATTTGACCACTCACCAATATTTGAGAATATAGTTGCAATATAGTTGCATTTGGAACCATTGGTATGTTTTCATAATAAGAATAGGTCTCAAGGTGTGTACCATGACTAGAGAGGAAAAAAAGGGACTTAGGTCCTATCTGTCATATAGTTGCATATAGTTGCAAGGAAGCATAAGTTGCATGTAGTTGCATATAGTTGCATAAGTTGCATTGTTGCATAAGTTGCATAAAGTTGCATAAAGTTGTGTAAAGTTGTATAAGTTCCATAAGTTCCATAAAGATTCCTCTCCTTTCACCATATTGGCCATGAATACACTATTAAGGCCTATTAAGGTCAACCTCAAACCTTTGTCTAAATGTTATCAACCTTGGATAATTGACATGTTTTCAACCCTAACTTATCTAAGCTAACTCTCCTTGAACAACTAGACAATAACTTTGGGCCAATGAACAATCTCCTCCACCATTAGAAATTGAGAAACCCTCGATGTCTCTTGTTCCAATGATTGGGCTGGGTAGTCTTCATACCTTCAAGTTTTATGCCCACACCAAAAAAAAGGCTCCTAGTTTGACTTGATCTTCACAATGCTATGATCATTTTTTATAAGAAACATATTAAGCCACCAACCTTTCATTTTGATACATCTAAATGCTTCCCTTCAACATCTTAGGCCATACACATTTAATATGAAGTTTGAGCGCACAAGCCTATGGAACTTATAATGGAAGACAATACCCTAAATGATTACTTTAATGTCATTCACATTGGAGTGGACACTTCTTTTGGGTATTCAATGACTTTTCTTCTTGGGGCCCTATCCAACTAACTATTGAGAGAAATTCCTCTCCTTTCACCATATTGCCCATGAATACACTATTAACGCCTATTAAGGTCAACCTCAAACCTTTGTCTAAATGTTATCAACCTTGGTTAATTGACATGTTTTCAACCCTAACTTATCTAAGGTAACTCTCCTTGAACAACTAGACAATAACTTTGGGCCAATGAACAATATCCTCCACCATTAGAAATTGAGAAACCCTCAATGTCTCTTGTTCCAATGATTGGGCTGGTTAGTCCTCATACCTTCAAGTTTTATGCCCACACCAAAAAAAAGGCTCCTCGTTTGACTTGATATTCACAATGCTATGAGTAGTTTTTATAAGAAACATATTAAGAAACCAACCTTTCATTTTGATACATCCAAATTCTTCCCATCAACTTCCTAGGCCATACACATTTAATATAGAAGTTTGAGCGCACAAGCCTATGGAACTTATAATGGAAGACAATACCCTAAATGATGACTTTAATGTCATACACATTGGAGTGGAGGCTTCTTTTGGGTATTCAATGACTTTTTTTCTCAGGGCCCTATCCAACTAACTATTGAGAGAGATTCCTCTCCTTTCGCCATATTGGCCATGAATACACTATTAAGGCCTACCACCTAATGTATCCAAACTATTAACCCCAAACACATGGAGAAACTTTTGAAGAAGAGTTTCTTTATCTTCATGGCTCACTTGTATTGTATGGAAGCAAAGCCTTCTAAAAATATTCATGTTCTATGCCTCTCTACACTACCCCAAATATATAAGGTGATCTTCTAAGATATGCTTGTATAATCCCCCCTTCAAAGGGGTATGGTACATGTTATTGATCTTGACCCTACTAAACACCCAATAGTGGTTTGTCCATGGTGGTATTCTAAGAGATTCTCAGAGAACTTCGCCTTGAAATGGGTATGGTACATGCTATTGAGCTTGACCCCGCTAAATTCCCCACAATGGTCTCTCTTCGATGGTATTCTAATAGATTTATATAACTTTCATTTGAAAGGGGTATGGTACATGATATTGAGAATGACCCTACTAAACACCCCATAGTGGTTTGTCCCTATCGATATGGCCAACTTTAGAAGTTTAATATTGAAAGGTGAACTCTTGGAATCTTAGATTAGATCATAATGTGAAACAACCCTCCTAGCTAAGGACATCTACTCAGTCAACCGGTGAAAATTTGTGTTTAAAGTGTGTGCGCGTGTGTAGAAGAACAACTCCCTCGACTCTATGTCAAAACTCGAACCAACAGGACGCAAGTCCGATGAACACAATCAAGACGACCCGACATATCATAGTGACGACAAGAAGCAAATTTCCCCGAACAGGAGGCCGACAACTAATGGTTGTAGGCAGCGACAGACACCAGGGGTTAGGCACAGTACTATTATAGAATGAAGGAATCCGGCAGTAGAGTCGCAGTAGTGGAACTGTGCCTTTAAACAGCCCGAGACTACTGATACGGCTCAGAATGTGTCGCAAGAGTGGAACTGTGCCTTTAAACAGCTTGAGACTCTTGATACGGCACTGGATTCCTTCCACCGGATTACACACAGACAAAAATACTAAGCTACAAGAGGAGTCTACAACCCGCCCGACACGGACATACTACGCAATACAACATCACCCAGTACTACAAATCAGGGACAGGCAGTAAGAACAACGCTTGCATTTTTCTATTAAACGTCACAAGTGAGCATGACATCATACCCTAAGGGTAAACCCTTGAACATTTTATAACCTCCACAATAACTTTCCCTTCCTCCCAATTATGACCATAATTGAAATAACCTTACAAAATAAAAGCAGTGCTATTTAACATCGTCATTAGTATTCCATTTAAACAACATTGACCTTACAATTTGCCCTCATCCTAACATTCAAATTTGGCCAAAACAACATTGCGATCTAAATATTATTACCATATTGTAATAACCTTACAACTGAATAGCAGTGCAATTTAAACATTGTCATTAGTATTTCATCTAAACAATATTGACATCGCAATTCGACATCACCATGAGCATTTAAATTAAGCCAATAGTAATCATGGAAATCTAACATTATTAACATATTGTAATAACCTTACAACTGAATAACAGTGCAATTTAAACATTGTCATTAGTATTTTCATTAAAACAATATTGACATCGCAATTCGACATCACCATGAACATTTAAGTTAAGCCAATAGTAATCATTGCAATCTAACATTATTAACATATTGTAATAGCCTACAAATA
>ML781485.1:336191-378434 GCA_009831015.1 Picea engelmannii | reverse complement strand
AATGCATGATTTTTTCAAAAAAGATATATAATATTAAATCAAAAAAATAAAGTAACAATATACCACAAAAATGTGTTAACCCGGGAGCATCATGAATTGTCCATGATAGTATTCCATGGAATTGAAATCATCTTTGCCCTATTAATCTAGATATGTCATACATAGTGACGCAAGCCCATAACTTTAACAATTCATCGATGAGAGGCTCAATATATATGTTCATATCTTGAACCTGGTACCTACCTAATTGGTTCAACCTAATGCATGATTAATTATACTTATCTAGATGTCGTGATATATAAAAGAAATAATTACCATGCATGAAACAAAGAAATGAAATATTTTGTCATGCTTTAAAGCAAATAAAAGATAATTAAATACATGGAACAATCATTGCCAACATTGTGTGCTCTCTCTTGATCGAAATCCAAGGAGGAAGGTTATTGTTTATAACAAAAATAGGCCACACTGAGTACGTAGAACGAAGCTCTCTAAATGGATTGACACCATCAGCTGCCAATGAAATTCTAACATTACGAGGTTCTTCTTTAAAAATTGGCCACTTTTCTTCAATGTAGTTCAATGAAGAACCATCTGCAGGCATTCGAGGAACATCGTCTCGACTTCTATTCTTTGCATGGAAATCCATAAAATGTGCTATACTTTGGCACCTGAACAACCGCTGGAAACGTGGAATTATCGGAATATAATGAAGAACTTTGTGACACACATTCTTTGACGCTTTATCGATTCAATATCTACTTATTTGACATTCTGGGCATTCATTTTCTAATGCATATTTTCCATAACATATTATATGATCATTAGGACATGCATCAATAGCCTGATAGTCCATTCCAATTTATTTCATAATCATGGATATTTCTCGATATGTGCGTGGCAAAATATTTGACGTCAGTAATAGAACATCACCTAACAATATAAAAAATTCTAAACAATAAGTCAATGTAAACAATATTGATCATCAATATATCACCCAATATACTAATTTATAAATTAGAAAACAATAGCAATATAGGAAAAAATTGAACCTTTTAAGTATTTGTGAACATGCAAGCATAAATAATTAACAAATTAAATACCTTAGTATATGTGTGAGACATGTGTTTGAGAAACCATTCAAAACCTTCAGGTTAACCAACAACAATATAGCAGATAAAATATTTGGTGTTGAGCCTTCATAAAGAGGTTGATGTGACTTATCGAGTAGAGGATCAACATCATGACTATCATCCTGGTTGTCCTCATCCATTGGAGAAAATGTGTCTTGGATCAATGTATGTATCTCATCTTCCTGATTTGAATCACTAACATTATCTGCATCCATATAATCATTAATAACTTAATCAACAGCTTCAATATTCTAATGTCGAAGTTCATCTCCATGTAAAGTAGTATTTCTGCTAGTACTTGGCAAATAACTCTCTGGAGGTCGGCACTTTGGGGGCATCATCTATATATTTAAAAACAACATAGAAAAGTTAGTGTGTATAGAAAATATAAAAATCCTGATAAGAAACATTACTAAAATTCATGACATACTGATTATTACAGAGAATACATTAAATATTGAGTCCTCTTACCAAGGGACGATATTCATAACCCCCTTCGGCATGCCCCTTCTCCCTACAATGTTTTTGGGTTTTTTTTATTAAAAGTATTCTATTTTGCAAGCCTCTGCAATCATAGCAAGGGAAATAACATTTTCCATTGCCCCTCACCTCTATTGCCACTCTTAACTGAGCAAGCTTCCTGTCATTTTCGTTCATTGTGACAAATCCTTGTCTTAACAAGTAATTGTCTTACCTACACCATACCAAACATTAAGTTGTCAAATTTTTTTTTTTTTTTTTGGCTACTCCTTTTGNTTACAGTGACCTAAATCTTTATAATAAGGTCAACATCTTTATAATAAGGTGATCATATGTGTAGAGGATCAACATCATGACGACATAGATAACATCTTTATAATAAGGTCATATGTGTACAAATATTTTCTTTATATAATAATGACATATACACATAACACAAGTTTAGGGTTAGTGTTTATGTATCTTATTAGTCCCTGCTAAAGTAGGGAATATAGCAATCAATTACTATCATTTCACCGATTAGGGTTGAGTTTCAAGAGAAATTCCATATCTTTATCAATGAAAAGAGAGAGAGATTATAGCTACAATTGAAGGGAAAAGGATATGTGGATTCCATAAACCTAGAATATTATGGAATCCACATACCCTTTTCCATAGAATATACCAACTAGATCCAAAAACCAAAGACATGAAATATGGTACTACACATATTATATTATCAAGGAAAAAACAAGCTAAATGCAATTTGGACATTTGAAAAAAAAATTACAAGTTAAATGAGTACATCAATAAAAAATAACATACTAACCTTGCAAGTTCAAAATCCGAGCTATGTATATCAACAATTGGATTTGGTCAACCAGTGGGTGACAGAAAAAATAAACAGCTCAAACAAAATCCAAGAACAGTGTCGTAACTATATCAATTGTGTCACAAAGTCTCTTAAAGTCACGTATATATAGATAAAATAGTCGAGTAGCCGTTAACACAGACCAATGAGATAGGTAAACTTTTCGTCGCTATTGCCACGAAATATAGTCACTATAGTGATGAAAATCCAGACTAGGTTAAATTAATATTTTCATCGATATTGTGATGAACTTTCATGGCAATATCCACGAAAATCCCGCCCTCTTTAAAAAAATGATGAAACTAGTGGAAGCGTGGAAAATTTTCGTGGAATAATCTGCCCATATGTACTAGTGATGGTCTCAGAGTGAATTTATTTCAGGGAGCTTAAATCCTTTTATCAGTCTTATTATTTTCTTCCTAAGATGAAATCTTACCAGATCAGAGATAACTGCTTCACCGAGTAAGTCACCATTAGTTGGGCCCCAACAACTCCCCCTATATTTTTACAAAATTTAAAGGGCCCCTATTAGAGTCTTGATAATTATAATGAGCGACATAATCAACCTTTTCAAATAGTTCCATTCCTTGGCCTACTTTGAGACAAACTTAAGAAATTCACTATAATATGAAACATTCATTACAAGAGTATATGTCAAAAGTTATAAATGAGCATAAAAATTTCAATTTAAACAAAAATGTTAATTTTTATCAAATGTTTACTTTCATTTAAATTATGGTTATGTGTTCATTCTTTTTCGCATTAGCAAGTTTGACTATTTTGAATAATGTGTTCAATACTTCATCAAATAATATCTTGATTGGTTTCTCATTTTCATAAAATCATTTGGTGATATTAATTAATTAAATTCTTTTTTCATTTTGCATCTCATAATATTAATAAAAAATAAAAAATAATTATCTATCATTTGTTTGATTTTGTAAAAGACCAAAATTAATATTTTTCTCTTTTCCATTAACTTGAAGCTTCTAGAGTTTTAGGATCATTATAAATAATGTTTGTTTAGAACTTATAGTTAGTTTAAATTCATTTTTTATTTTATTGTTCTAGATTTTGTTTTAATCTCAATTTTTAGGCTATTAACTTATGTTTCTTTTTGTTTCACAGGTTTCTATTATCAAATATTTCATATGGATCTGATCATGCCTTGATTTTATTATCCAAATACGTTCAAGATGATTGATCCAAAAATAATATTGGATTGCTACAAATAATTTTTTGAGCAACAACAGATAAAATTTGGAAAGGCGTCAAGATGAGACAGATGATTTTGTAGGGCTAATTTCATCCAAACCGTGAAGAATTTGAAAAAACAGTTGAAAACCCAGAACCCAAATGGACACATTAACCTTACACATAGATATTTTCCCAAACAAATGTACGACTTGAGAGATATTTGGGTTTGTTTACGAGGCAAATTTCAGGTGGCGTAAATTATTAGTGACACCCACACTGTTCATTCATTTTATAAATTTATGAGAAAGATCAAAGCCCAAGGATCCAAGAATTAGAGAGGAGGATTTTAATCCTTTCTCTTTTATATATTATTTATTTTTTTAAATTTTTATTTCTTTTCAAATGGATTAACGGATGGCTGGAATCTTTGGGAGAATGGACGAGTATTTTCAAAGAAGAATATGTAATTCCAGGTTGCTTAATGGATTTTGTCCTGTGAGTAAAATGGTTTTATTTTCATATAATATCTTCATATTCTTTGAATAATTGATTATGCATTGATTTAAATAGATTTAGTCTTTTTTATCAATACATAGTTAATTATTATCATTTATATATTAATTGTTCCAATCTTTAAAGTCTATTTTTCCAAAAAATTCTTTGAGGACTACAAAATGGACAAGTGATTCCAAAACTTAATAGAAGAAAATATATGCATTTTTGCTTTAGCCTTTTGTTTATAACGTTGTTATTTATGTTTTGTTAATCTTGTTACATGTGCAGGCCTGATATCTTTAGATTAAATGATCTGTGATGTGTAGGAGGTTTATATTATAAATACCATCTTTCATTTTCTTCTCAAAATACAAATGTTGTGATCATATATTCGATTTAAATAATGAGATTTATCTTTGAGTTTTAAATTGAATGATAAAATGCATAGATTGCTTCTAGATTTATCTTGCTGTAATCATGTATAATTATGAGATCACAAGTTTATGTTTGTGTTTCCTTTTCTATCATTAAAACCTAAGATGCCAATACATGTTCTGAAATTATTTAGAACAATCATAAGGTTCATTGCAGATTTCTCTCTTGGACATGGCAGTTGGATGTTCACCACTCATACAAATGCTTGGATACACCTCACTAACTCACTGACATGATAACTTCTTTGTATTTTTCTGTCATTTACATATCATTGAAACTAGAATGTATGGTTTGGCTTTGACTATCCACATGTTCATGTTTCATTAACGTTTTTTCAAGATTGTTTAAATTTATAAAAGAAAAACAATAAATATTTTTATGTGATTTCTTTATTTTCTTCCTAGAAGCAATCATTTTTCCATTGATTTTCGTAAGTTTCGATTAAAATTTGCATCTTGTAAATCATGTAAATAAATGAGACTTGTATATCTTCTTCTTAAATACAACTACTACAGTTACATTAGAGCATATGTACATATATATATATATATAGTGTTTAGTAATTAGTTAGTTATTTCTCTCTTTTATTCGTTTCTTTTAGGATTCTTAGATTGGCTAACAAAGCCATTAAACCCGCCAGAATGAGTTACACCAAACAACTTGGTTTATTTATACAACTCTGGACCGGACTCACTCTTCCAATTGATGGATGGTCAATTTCGTCCGTCAACACTAACAAATAATCAATTATTGGAAAATAATATTTTTTCTTTATTATGACATTATTTAACTATTTGAAATGAATAAATAGCCTTAACATTCCATATTTATTCTTCACTATAAGAATCGAGGCTCCCCATGGTGACACACTTGGGTGTATGTAACCCCTATTTAAAAATTATTAAAGTTTCATATGCAATTCTTTCAATTATGGTGTGCCCATTCTATATGGTGTTGTTGGCAGCCAAATATTCATGTCGATTTTATCATTGTAAAATATCGTCTTAATGGGATAAATTTTTCTGTAGTTGCCTCCTTTCTTTGCAAAGATTTCTATCATTTTTGGTTTTTGATTAACTATGTGTATGAATTCATTTATTCATTTCACTTGTTCAATATCATGACTATAAGCATGAAATTAGAACAAGCTCTAGTTTGGGCGCATCATACAGTTTGTGGATTTTCCTTTTATAAATTGGATAACACCTAAGGGAATCTAACAATTTCAAGAACCTTAAAAGATTATGAACCTATTGTATTATGGGTTAATTCCTTACCATTAGTGCATGAGTTGCCCCCCTTGGGGTTATGCCTTAGGATTTCTATTCTTTGAATGTTTTAATTGTCACATTACCATATCTACAATCATGCATCAAACAATAACTTTGGTATAATTTCAAAACTAAATGCTATCCTTTGTAGTCATATCCCAGTCTCATCATGCTGGTACAAGACAAACAATCATTCCTTCAAACAATTACTTCTTCGTCCTGCTAGTACAAGCCTGCATTCATTTCCTCAGGTAGACAGTTTTCATTTTTGGGTTCGACAGTCATTTGAAAAGGTGGTTTTCATTCTTACGTGTCCTCTGGTTTAGCATACATTCAACATTCTAAGTGGTATCTATGGTGACTTTCTCTCGAAGCCTTAGGTATCGAGTCTCCTCTGAGTATCCAGAGCTTACCCTCTTTTTTGTGTGTTTCTGAACACACTCCACCCTTCACTACTCCTGCTGGTTTTGTGTGACAAAAGCAATGGCACCGATGGTCAGGATTGAGTTGAATGGATCACATGATATCCTCTCACATGATGACACCATAGACAATTTCATGGATTATGGTTGGGATGGGTTCATAAAATGATTTGAGGGTTTTAACCTCAAATTTACTCAAGCCTTTGCCAAAAAAATTTATGGTGCTAAGGCTAAGATTGGGGATTTAAAGTTGGAAGTGATAGAGGGTTAAATTGCAGAGGCTATGGGATTTCCCCAAGAAGGAGCTCACTAGTTTAAAAACCTCAATGTCAAAGGCATGCCTTGGCACCCATTGTTGGCTTCCAAGAAATCGCATTACAGTGTAAAAGGTAGACCAATTGTTTTATTTAAACCATGATGGCATGGTTTATGGTTGATACTTAAGCAGTTTGTTACATGTGAGGGTAGATACAAACTAGTCTTCCTGTATCATGTTCGTTTATTGATGGTATTTTTAGGTTTTGGTTTAAATATGTCATTTTGTCTACTTAGGAGCCTAAAAAAATGGCCAAATTATACCAAAGACAAAACCTAAATGCACAGTCTACTTTGTTCCATCATGGCCTGATTCAAATTCTGGTAATTTCATAATTGTCTAAAGTTGGGGATATTTGGAAAGATTTTGTCGGTAGAAATGGGTTCTCTCTACCTGAAAATGTGACTGACTCACCTCTACATTTTAATGAACCTTCGAGTCTCTATCGATCAAAACCCTCTATGGAAAACCTACATGTTGAATTACAAAAAAGCATTATGTCTATGACTAAAACCCTTGTTATTTTCCATAAGTCATCCAAAGGAGAGAAACCGAGATGCTATTTTAGAAGAGGTTTTGGATGATATAAAGGATCAAATACTTGATGTTCCTAATTCTGAGCTAATTTGGGTTGATTTGTGTGAACTTGAAAAAAATAAATAGGGTAGGCGAAAGATACAGAGAAGTCATACATCAATCTTAAAAATAAAAGACATGGTCGACTCATATCCAGAACACTATGAAATTGACATCGTGATAATGAAAAACCTATCCCTGTTATTGAGGTCGATGACCATATTTCCGAGGATGATATTGATGATCGGATTCCTAAGGATGATATCGATGCTGATACACCATAGTTTGATTTCATATCAAATCTGCCTCCTTTCATAAATAAACATCAAGGTTTTTCAGGCATTCAACATGATCTAAAATGAAACATGGAACAATATAAATTAGCCACTACACAACAAACTCAGCCTTTACCAAGCATGGAACCGCTACATTCCAAGAATTGCTTCAATTGGATCGAAAGGTATTATCAGAATGTTCCTTACCTACAAGCACAGTTGAACCAAGTGGTCACTCTGAATTTAGTGCTTGAGAGGGATAAGGATGAGTGCATAGCTTTTGTTCGATCGAACACACACAAAGCCAACAAATGTATTAAGCGATATGGGAATGTGGTCATTAAAAATACAACCAATTTCAATACTATTATAAACTTAGACATGTCTGATGCCTCTCTTTCGAATTTCTGAATTGGTAAATAGTTTGTTTCTATTTCATGATTTGATTATTTTTGGATAAATAATAGGCAGATTCATTTTGATTTTATTTTTATTTTAGACTGGCTACAAATTCAAAATATTTTGTAGCTAGTCTTTTGAAATTATTTGTTTTGATTATTATCTAATTTTGATTTCATTTTTATGGTTTTAGGTGAACAACAGGTTGATTTTCTATGATTAAGGAAAGGAGTCATGGGTTGAGCATTTAGTGGACTAGTAATTTCCTATTTTGAAAAATAATGTTTATTAACGTAAATATTTTTTATTAAAAGACTCCAACACGATTATCTTTTTCTTATTTTATTTTAGTAAAAGAGACTTATTTTAAGAGATCTACCTCTATCTTACATGATAGGAGGTAACATATCAAAAACATGTTTAAATAGCAATGTTTCCTAGTGATGTGGGCAATTACTCATGGATCATGTGATGGACATATTTTTTTGAAACTATATGGGAAAGTAGTTTACTCTTTGGCTTTCGTCCTGTGTAGACTGTGCAATGTTTTTTTTATTGTCTTCTCATGTAATTTCTAGGTGTGAAATGTTATACGTATCGAGCTAGATTTAGTCTGTTCTGAACATAATATTTTATATCATACTTTTCTTTATGTTGTTCATTATCTTTTGGTTTATTTCATATCTGTGACTGGTCATCTATTTAAGTATTTTGAGTTTACGTCTGATACTAGATAGCTAGTAACACAATAACTGAGAATTGGAATTTTTTCCATTCTCAGTTATTGGAAATTTCAAGGTCACTTGATATATAATTATTTGTGTCTCTTTCACTATAAACTCATTCTAGAACATGAAAGACTTATGTGAGTTTCTTCAAGAAGTATTATGCTTTCCTTTGTTATAGGTTTACACTTGACATAGGTTAATAGGAGATCATACAAATGCACATGGATGAACTTAGTTTAGTACTATTGATCATCAATAGGTTAGTCAATTTATTATTTTAATTTCTTGATTTGTGAATGAAGAGTGATTGCATCATTTAAACGTCAATTTTATTTGTCTATTTTCGTTATACCATTTACAATATGGTTCATTCATTCTTCATTATTTAGGTAATTAGAGTGCTAGAATAATTTTTTTTATTTTTAATTCTGTTTAGATCCATTATCTTAAAACAATTGTTTTCACGAGGCTTTGGTCAAACCTTGTAAACTGTATAAAACCATTGTACATAAACACTATTAGTTAAGCATTTGTAATTAAAGTGTTGATTGTTAGAGTAATATCTTTAGTTAGTCCACATATTTTAAATTTTTTTCGGATATTAGTTGGATAAGGGATCCATAAAACGCATCAAGGTAGATTATACCAAACGACTTGGGTTAAGTAGAAAACCCTGGACTAGATCTTCCCTTCCCGTTGATAGTGTTTCATAAATGCTCGTCAACAAATGGAGCTAGAAGGAGAGTCTGGAATTCATTGATGACACATGGAGGTCATAAGACTCCCCCAAAAAATTGGTCTCATGTCGTGATGCGTAGTCCCTCAGATAGTAACGTTACACTTGATCCAGCTATTACCTCAAACACTACTCCCGATATTCTCGTTGAACCAGTGACACCAGTTCCTCAAGGGATTGATATTGAAGAAATTGTTTGCCAGTAGATCATAAAGACTCGAAGTGATTTATCCTGAATAAGACAACCTAGTAGACAACTTAATCAGCCCCTTGATTTCACCAATCTACAAGGACTACCTCAAGACACTAGTCTCCTTGAAAACCCACTAGGATATAATATCACTGATCCTTCTGAAGCATGTATCCTTGGTGATGGGGGATCTGGTATCCCACCATCCCCACCTGGTTCTTCTCCACCCTCTTCAGGAGAGGAATCCTTAGATGAAGGAAGTTCTTCATATGAACAATCTCAACCTTCAACTCCACCAAATCCCATGGAAAAACAAAATAATCCCACCAGACCTTGGCTTGATCAAGATGTCATGGAAGTACTTGGACCACAACACCCGTTTCCTAAACATACAAAGAAGTGGCTACCCAAATTTGATCCATATTCAAAGTAACCAGCTGAGGATCACATCAATAAATTTATGTTAGTTGATATACTTCAGAGTGTTGAGCAAGAAGATTTTGTGTGCAAGTTATTCTCATACAATTTTGAGGGGAATGCCTCAACATGGTATTTTTCTCAACAACCTCAAACCATCGTCTCTTGGGAAAAGTTTGAAACCTGTTTCTAGAAAAATTCAGAGATGATAAATCTCCTGAAGTGTTGGTAATGGAACTCTCTAGTTTGAAAATGAACCCTAAAGAAAAATATAAGGACTTCAACTAGATATTCCTAAAATTAAAAAAACAAAATCCTTGTAAATTCGATGCCCATAGAAAATATGACTCTTGTATACTATACTAAGGCCCTGCATCACAACATAGCCATATGGGTTAAAAGGTCCAAACATAAAAAAATATTATAAGCCTTTGAGGAGGAAGACCTTATTGAGAAGGACATTCTAAGATTAAAATATAGTCTAAATAGTGAGGCTGAAACAACTTCATCTTCTAAAAAGAAAACAAAAATCCTCACTAGATCTCCTCAAACTAAAAATCAACAAGAGACATTAGACTTGGAAAGTTTGCATAAAGGTTTTCAGAAATTTTCCAATCAGGTCGTAGACTTGAAAACATTCGTTGAGGAGGTATATAAAAGTAAAAGAGGTTTTATACCACCTTTCAGAAAACCTTTTCCTCCAAACCGACCAAACCTAATCACAGAAGGTCTAAACTTTGAAGGACTACAATATGCTTTGCAAATGATACTGGAAGCACATGATAGCTCTATTTCTACACCCCCTGAAAATCATGATGATACGGGTGAGGAAGAAACACCTGACAAGGAGGACTCATCTCCTCCCATTTTCAGGCATTTGTCGGACAACATATGCCAAACAAATTTTGAAACTGTCCATCCTTATAACACTCGAAGTAAAACACAAAACAAACCTTCACCCGAAACAAGTAGGAATGTGGTTTCAAAATAACCAAAGAAAACTAAAACTAGACAAAACTATGATGCCCCAGTTTTAGAATATGATTTGATTGAAGATCTTAAAAAACTAAGGGAAAATATATCATTTTTTGAATTACTTAAATTTCCTCTTATTCTATAGAAAATGCTCCAAAGTATTGGTGAAAATAATAAAAAGAATGATTCAATCAACACGAAATCAACATAAAGTGACCCAAATAAAACTAAAGATGTCCGTGGTAAAAAATCATCTAAAAATCAGGATAAAAGGGACATATCCGAGAAAACTGTAGGAAACTTAGATAAAACTTTTGCAGGTACATCCATAAAAAATCAGCAGAATGTTGTTGTTTCTTCATGAAAAATGTGCTTCCTTTTTTGCTAACTTTCAAAAATTTTAATAGAAATGTACATAACTATATGGTTGATTCTGGCATCTCGTCAAATATAATGCCTATATATGTGTTTCATAAATTTAATGTTGAAGCAAAACCTTCTGATTTAAAGATCATTTAGTTAGATCAAACTAATATCAAAGTCATTGGTGAACTTAAAAATGTGCTGATAATATTTTCATCCAACCCAAAGGTTCACCAACTAATTGATATTATTGTTGTTGACATTCTAGAAGTGTATGGTTTATTTTTTAGTATATATTGGTTAGAGAAGTTACACGGATATTTTTCTACGGACAAGTCTCGTCTGTGGCTGCCAGGAAATGGACAGCCTAACGAGATCAAAATAAATAGAGAACGTTACCTAAAGTACACTGTGACAAATTTAGACGATCACAATGAGATCTTTACTACTGCTATAAATTCTATTGAGACATAGGGAATGAATATTTTTTTTGGAAATTTCATGACTGGAATATACTTTATCACCAACCTAGAACAATAATCCAAAATATCAGCTTGTACTCATATGGAAACTTTGGAAAGTACACCGAACATTGCTGATGACGAACAAATAAAAGATTGATGGATCTAAATCCCACGAAGGGGTAGGTGTTGGTTGTGTGCTTATCGATCCCAAAGGTAATAAAAGATTTATTGCATGTCTATTGGAATTTCAATGTACTAATAATACATTAGAATGCAAAGCACTTCTATAGAGACTAAAGAAGGCACTAGATTTGTACATGCAAAAATTAATAGTATTCAGTGACTCTAAAATCGTAGTCAAGCAGGTAAGAAATGAAATACATTGTTTTTCACCGCATTTGAAAAACTACCAAATCGAGGTATGGAGTTTAATACATAAATTTCTCGCTTTCAATATAAATTCCATTCCTAGGTCGAGTAATTCATAAGCTGATTTATTAGCTAATGTTGCCTCTAAATTATTTTATGTTGAAGGTATTTCCCCTAACGCATTATCAAATGAATTGTTATTTAGGACATCAATTCTTGAAAACATCACAAATTGGCAAGTGTTTGATGACGATCAATAGATCATCAATTTTTTTCATATGGAAGACACCTTCCAAGATGTAGTAATCGATGAAAGCACCCATAACAAAACCTTCAAGATTTCACGGTAATATTTGATCCTCAATATGCAGAATTATCATCTGAGATGGTAAACTCTATCCCCAAATATTTTGTTAGGTTAGAAATTTTTTATGATCAACATGACAAGTATAGAGGGGTAGTCAATTTCAAAATGAATAGTTCCTCATTACTGTACGTAATTGTGAATTTAGGAACGCAAGATAATCCTCAAAATATCAATCTGGGGAGAAGGGTGTTTTCAACAAGAAAAGTCTTCATTTATAAAATTGTTCAAATAATTCAAAGATGTGTTTTCTTGGATGTATGACAACTGTATTGTACCTCAAAAACTGTCAATTTGTTTTTTGTCTGTACATTATCCTTGAAAAGTTTTGAGATTTCAAGTAAGTAAGCTTTTTGTTATAAGGCTTGAGTCTGAAAGTTTGTTAGAGTCCTTACTGTCTTCGAGTGTCCTTACCATTGACCTTAAAGTTTCCAAATCGACGATATAATAAGTATTTACTCATCACTTCAATGTTTACTTAAGATCCTGCAATTTATAATTACTTTCCTATCTGCTCGTACCTATAACACTACCACAGTCTTAAAAATACAAGCAACTTTGGGATTTTATGGCCAAATCCCTACATAAAAAGTATTACCATATGTTTGCAATAAAAATGACTTGTAATAAGGTCTGTTACTTCCATACCTCTATCCGGGATGAAGACTCCCCAATGTTCTTTTACCAGTCCATTCATTGTATTATTAGAGTTGTTCCCATAACAATAAATTCATTCTAGGTTCCTACATTTTGTGAATAAATAACTGAGGTCAAACGGGTTTTGGAAATTACAAACGCCAAACACAAAACAAGAAATTTCAAGAAGACTGTGGATCCAGTAAATCGGGGTTTCATGGTTTGGGACTTCATGAGTTCAAGTGCCCAAACAACAACATATAGAAACCTCTAAAATACGGAAAAGGGAAGGTGGGACCTATATTTTGAGATTTCAGAGTTCGGAACTCCGTGAGTTTCGGTGTCCAAACATCAACATAAACAAACTTCCGAAATGCGAAAGAAGGAAAGGTGAGACCCGCATTTCAGGATTTCAGGGTTCAGAACTTTGCATGTTCCAGTGTCCAAACATCAACATAAACAAATTTTTGAAATGCGAAAGAAGGAAAGGTGAGGCCTGCATTTTAGAATTTTTGGGTTTGGAACTTCGTGAGTTCTAGTGTCCAAACATCAACACAAACAAACTTCCAAAATGCAAAATAAGAAAGGTGAGACCCACATTTTGGGATTTCGGGGTTCAGAACTTCACAAGTTCCAGTGTCCAAACATCAACATAAACAAACTTCCGAAATGTGAAAGAAGGAAAGGTGAGACCCGCATTTCAGGATTTCAGGGTTCATAACTTTGCGAGTTCCAATGTCCAAACATCAACACAAACAAACTTCCAAAATGCGAAAGGAGAAAGGTGAGACCTGCATTTCGGGATTTCGGGGTTCAAAACTTTGCAAGTTCCAATGTCCAAACGTCAACATAAACAAACTTTCGAAATTGCGAAAAGGAAAGGTGGGACCCGCATTTCAGGGTTTCAGGGTTCGGGGTTTCGTGATTTTCAAATGCCCCAAACCTCAGCAACAACAAGTCCCGAAATGTGAAAAAGGGAAACTTGGACTAGCACCGGGTTTCACAATTTTTTCTAAATTCGTCATAGACTATGGAAGGGTAGACCGTTTTTAAACAAAACAAGGAAAGCATAAAGTGTTCTGGTAGGTGTCAATTCTCAAGATTGTTCAGCATCTGATAAACCAAAGGGGTTTCCAGATTTATTTAACCTTTCAAATTCTGTCAATCTATACACATCTAGTCAATTGTTTGCATGATTTTAGTGCATGTGAAAAAATTCATACAAGCAGGGAAAGACGTATATATATAAGTATCCCTCTGATATATAAGGTTCTTTCTATTTCATATTTATCTTCAATTTTTAAATGTAAGAAATAGGAAGTCTCTTTAAGGGGCAAGATTGTTTGGAAATTTAATTCTAGCGATGCATCTATCTGTCTCCTTTTGGCACAAATTTACTCAATCCCAATTTTCTCAGATTAGATCTGTTTAATACTTCATTCACAGAAATAAACCTATATCTATGCATTTGGTCTTCTTCAAGTATACAGAGTATCCTAGCATTTTGACTTTAGATTAAACCTAACCTGTAGATGGATCAACTCTTTTAAACTGAACTCATGTAAAAATAAATTTGCCTAGTACTTCCAGATTTCGGGAGGGACCACTCGAGAATTTTGGACTATGAACGAAATTTTAGTACCACAACAAACAAATTATGTCTACGAAAGGATTCATCTTCCGCAACAAAACATATAAACTTCAGCAGTCAAATGTAAACATTCCAACAAACGTATTATAACTATATATACATACAGATTTCCATATATTCCTCACAGCGAACAGATATGAACATTCAAAACGTTTACGTTAACGCAAATTAGATAGAATCACCCAACAGATACATGGCATCAATCATACATATCCATTCATAATAGAGAGGGGTAGATTAACATATCTGAATCCAATCCACAGGGAGACAAAGGGAACAACCACGTTCCTCCCAACCGTAGAACAAGGAAACCATAACTACTTGCCCGATTCACCCCCTAGCCTGACCATGAATCCATCTGGGAGAATTTGGAGACTCCTCAACAATATTCCAAATTTTTCAGTAGTTATCCCCTTGCCTCACACTTTCTTGACAATGCTCATAGTAGCAAGAGGACTCGCAATCCTTTCACAACATACTTGGCAATGTCTTTCCTCCTCGCATATGCTATTTAACAGTATTTTCCTAGGTCTTTTCCCTCCTTTGGAGATTTTTGCAGCTTTCTAAATCCCTGATTTTCAGAGGCTGCTAGTGGCCAAATATCTAATTTTCCACTTGTAATAATCAGCCCAAAAGCAGTTCCAACATGTTCCCCACTGATGAAGTCATGGTCAGTTGATTTTAACATGGTTGTTCCATTTGTCCTCCTGCAATTTATTATAAATATTATGTTGTTATACAAGTGTCATAGTCAAATAGTTAGTTTATTCCAAACATATATTTTCCCAAAAGTCACAATAATTAATTACAAATATCAAATTCGAAATTCGGAGTTTCCATAAATGGAAAAAATTCCCTAAATTCAAATTTACTAAAAACGGAATAATTTTCCAACAATTTAAATTTCGAAAATATTCTATTTTTGGGGATGTCACATCCTTTCCCCCTTCATTAAAACACTATCCTCAATGTTCGTTCCTTTCCTGGAACAATATTGGATGATATTTCCGCAAATCTCCCTCCAATTCCCAAGTGGCCTCCTCAGGACTAAAGTGTTTCCATTGCACCTTTACTTGAGAGACAACTCTGTTTCAAAGTCCTATTTCTCTCTGGTCTAGAATGCATAGGGGTTCCACTTGGAACTTGCCTTCGGGTTCCACTTGCACCAAGTTCCAATCAATCATATGAGTAGGTTCATGAATATACTTTTTCAACAAAGAAACATGAAATACATTATGAATTCTTAGATTAGCTGGGAGTGCAAGTTGATATGATACGGTTCCAATTCGAGCTATTATCTCGAAGGGCCCACAAAACCTGGGTGCCATCTTGGCACAGTTCCCTAGCTTCAACAAGATTTTTTAGGCTTTGACCTTCAAGTAAACATGGTCTCCCACTTGAAATTCCAAGTGTCTTCTTTTCCGATTTGCATAGCTTTTATGTCTGTCATGTGCTTCTTTCAAGTTCTATTGTACCTTCCTTACCATGTTCTCCATTTGTTGGAGCATATCTGGTCCAACTGTGAGCCTGTCAGCCGGGTTATCCTAGCTAATTGGATTTGTACACTTTTTGCCGTACAGTATTTCGAAAGGGCTCAACTTAGCCGAAGTTTGGTACCCATTGTTATATGCAAATTCTACCAAGTGTAGGTAGTCTTCCCACTTGTTTGGCTTTGTTCTTACATACATGCGGAGAATATACTCTATGATTTGGCTTTTCCTTTCGGTCTATCCATCTGTTTGTGGATGATAACTCGTACTGAAATTCAAATTAGTATTTAGCCCTGCAAACAATTCCTTCCAAAAAGAGATGTGAATTTTATGTCTCTATCTGAAATCACCATTTTAGTAATACCATGCAATCTAAAAATTTCTTTCATGAATATTTCAGCAATATTAATATCTTTAAAAGTAGACTTTACAGGAATAAAGTGTGCAGACTTACTGAGTTTATTGATTACGACCATGATTAAATCATTATGTTTCTGAGTTTTAGGAAAACCTGTTATAAAGTCCAGCGACATGGTCTCCCATTTCCATTTGGGTACTCGTAATGGCTGTAATAGGCCGGTTTAATGTTGGTGTTCAGCCATAACCTGCTGACAATCTTGGCACCTAGTCAAGTACTCTGTTGTTTCTCCCTTCATGCTAGGCCAATAAAATAGTTTTCTGAGTGTTCTTATTGTTTTCTGGTAGCCTGGATGGCCAGAATATGGTTTCTTATGCAATTTGTCTAAAATACTTAATTTTAGCTCTGATGAATCTGGTATGTAAAGTTTGTTTTTAAATCTTAAAAGTCCCTTCTTGTCGATACTTATATCTAGTTTATATGAGATTGCGATACTATTTTGAAATTATGCCATTATCTTAATGTAATTTCCGTCGTTAACACCTGTCGTTCTTATTCTTTGTTCCAGATCACTTTCTGCCCTACTGCTATTTATCTTAAATAACCCATGGACTCTTCTGCTTAAAGCATATGCTACTTTATTTTCCTTACCCTTGATATGTCAAACCTCGAAGTTGAATTCGATCAAGAAGGCTAGCCACCTTGCTTGTCTTGAGTTAAGGTCTGGCTGGTTAAACAAATATTTCACCCCACTATTATTCGTCAATAGTAAGAATTTTATGCCCATTATATAGTGTCGCCACATTTTTAAGGCATGTATTACTGTTTCCAATTCCAAGTCATGAGTGACATAATTTCGCTCGTGTTTTTTTAATTTCTAGGACTCATAACAAATCACGTACCCTTCCCGAGTTAGAACACCACCTAGTCCCTCTTTACTTGCATCAACACATACTGTGAAGTCTTTATCTGGGTCTACTACTTTCAAAATGGGTGTCGATGTCAATAACTCTTTTAGCTTGTTAAAACTGTATTGACACTTTTGTGACTAGTTAAACTTGGTCCCTTTCTTTTGTAATGATGTGATAGGGTAGGTTATCTTGGAAAATCCTTATATCAATCTATGGTAATATACAGTGATTCCCATGAATGATCGGATATCTGCCACATCCTTAGGTATTGGCCATTCCATAATGCCTTTTATCTTTTCTGGGTCCATGACAATACCTTCCGATGAAATGACATGTCCTAAATATTGTATTTCTTTTTGATAAAAGTCACATTTGTCGAATTTTGCATACAACTTGTGTTTCCTTAGTGTTTGCAGAACTATTCTTAAGTGTTCGTCATGTTCCTCCTCTGTTTTAGAATAGACCATAATATCGTCAATAAATACTACTACGAACTTGTCTAAGTATTCATTGAAAATGTTCATCAAGCACATAAATGTGGTTGGTGCATTAGTGAGTCTGAAAGGTATGACTACAAACTCATAGTGTTCGTATCTTGTTTGAAAAGTTGTTTTGTTTATGTCTTGGTCCTTTATCCTAACTTGATGATAATGGGATTGTAAATCCAATTTTGAGAAGATCTTGGCCCCACCAACTTGATCGAATAGATCATTTATCCTTGGTAAGGGGTATTTGTTCTTAATGTCCACTTTGTTTAGTTGTCTATAATCGATACATAGTCTTAGAGTATCGTCTTTCTTTTTCACAAAGAGAACCGGTGCTCCCCATGGCAAGACACTTGGTCTAATATAATTTTTGTCCAACAATTCCTGTAATTGTATTTTTAATTCTGTCAGTTCTAGTAGACTCATTTGGTAGGGTGATTTTGAGTTAGGGGATGATATGGGTATTAATTCTATGGAGAAATATATTTCTCTCCTAGGAGGTAATTATGGTATCTCATCAACAAACATGTCTCTGTACTCACGTAGGACAACAAATTCTTCTAACTTGGGCTTATCTTCTTTTTATAATAGATTTGTCACTTGAATGGTGTAAACTTGACATCCATTTATAATACATTTCTTGAATTGCATCGCTAAAAATTGTCTGACTGACACAGGTTTTGGTATGCCTTGGGTTGTTTTAACAATGCCAAAATTATCTTTATAGCTAAGTATCTTTGTATAACAGTCCAATATTGCTTTGTGTTGTTCCAACCAATCCATCTCGATAATCATATCATAAGATCCCAGTGGTAGGATGTTCAGATTGGTCCTTATCTTTTGACCATATAAGATGAACTCTAGATCAGAAATAAAGTTAACTACTTTTCTTTTAGTACCCATTGCTAGTTGTACAAGACAAGATTTTGCGTGCTTTTGTTTCTTAAGTTTATTTGACACTACTACCTCGGGAGTAATATAACTTAACGTAGCTCCAGGGTCAATTACAACAGAAATTCGAGTGTCATGGATTTTACCTTCGATTTCTACCATCGAGGACTGGTGGTCAGCTTGTCGACTGTCTATGGCTGCATTTATCCAATGCAGACTTCTGCCCATGTCTCCCACTATCGAGGCTTCCTGCAAATTGTGGACAGCAGTGTTGTTTTCTGCAATTAAACATGGACAGTTCCTCATTAGATGAGGTTCTCCACACTCCCAACACTTTAATGGCTCGCGGGAGTTGTCCCAAAACTTATTCATTCCTAGGTTTACCAGTTTACCACTACCTTGTGTATTCAGATGATTGGAGTGAAAATCCTTCCTTGGGAAACTTTTTGCTACATTCTGATAAGGAGTTGGCTGGTATCCCTTCTTCTGTTGGTGCATTCCATCTTGCTTCTTATCCTTCCAGGTCTTGGGAATCTCTCCTCTCTATTTATATTGGTCATAGCACATTCGTGCCTTCCTGAATGCCTCACTCAAGGATTTTGGGCTGTCAAACTAAATTTTGTCCTGGTCAGACTGTGGTAAACAGCTTAAGAATCGTTGGATTTTTACCTTGTCCTCCCGGATGTACAGTATGAACCTTAATAGTTCCAGAAATTTACTTATAAGGTCCTACATTGTCATTTGTCCAAGTTGTAATTTGTAAAATTCTTTCATCTTCCTTTCATAATAGCTTTCAGAAAGGTATTGTTTCTTGAAATACTTCTTAAAGTCGGACCATTCCGATTGTTTCTCCTTTAGGCCCTTGGCCAATTTCAGGTCCTACCACCAAATATTGGCCTTCGCCTTCAAATTGTAGATGGCCATTCTGACCTTCATGTTGTTGGAATAGTTGTAGATTTGGAAGTACTTTTTGATGTCCAACAACCATGCCTCGGCTTCTTCTCCCGTCCTGTATTCTCCATCAAAAGTAGCTGGTTTAATATTTTTAAATTCTCCTTCAAGGTGGTCTATTTGTTTTCTTTTTCTATCTAATATGGTTTTGTCTTCAGCTGAAGGTGTCCCTTCCGACGAACTGTCTCCTTTTTCTGTTTTCGCACCAGAATTCTTGGAGTCCCTTTTGCTGACCTCCTCCTCATGGTTATCATCTTTTGGGATTTTTTTGGTTACTATACTACACAACAAGAATTCATTTATGTATTGTTGTTCCTGTTGTGCCTTCTTCAATTTTTCATTGTCGGCCTTGAAAATCTGTAGTTCAACAATATAGTTCAACAATAAAGTTCCTCATTGTTTCCAACACCTCCGTGGGTGAGCTTCCATCACTGTTCTGTCTTAGATCCCTAGGAGGTCCTTGCTGTGGATTCTCTTCCATCTTGATTTCTGCACCTTCTTGAGTTGCCATAATTCAACACAAAACTTAAAAGCCTTTCTATTTGTAACCACAAGATTTATTAGTTTCTTCATAATTCAAAATATATACTAAGCAATTAATGTGGCCATGTTCAGGCCTAGTGTTGTAACTTTTTCTCTGATACCATATGTAATGTACCTCAAAAACTGTCAATTTTTTTTTTTGTCTGTACATTATCCTTGAAAAGTTTCGAGATTTCAAGCAAGTAAGCTTTCTGTTATAAGGCTTGAGTCTGAAAGTTTGTTAGAGTCCTTAGTGTCGTCAAATGTCCTTACCATTCAAGTTAAAGTTTCCAAATTGACGATATAATAAGTATTTTCTCATCACTTCAATGTTTATTTAAGATCCTATAATTTATAATTACTTTCCTATCTGTTCGTACCTATAACACTACCACGGTCTTAAAAATACAACAACTTTGGGATTTTATGGCCAAATCCCTACATAAAAATATTACCATATGTTTGCAATACAAATGACTTGTAATACGGTCTGTTACTTCCATATCTCTATCTGGGATGAAGACTCCCCAACGTTCTTTTACCAGTCCATTCATTATATTATTAGAGTTGTTCCCATAACAATACATTCCTTCTAGGTTCCTACATTTTGTGAATAAATAACAAAGGTCAAACGGGTTTTGGCAATTATAAACACCAAACACAAAAAACGAAATTGCGATAAGACTGTGGATCCAATACATTAGGGTTTCGGGGTTTGGGACTTCGTGAGTTCAAGTGCCCAAACAACAACATATACAAACCTCCAAAATATGGAAAAGGGAATGTGGGACCTGTATTTTGGCATTTCAGAGTTCGGAACTTTGCAAGTTCCGGTGTCCAAACATCAACATAAACAAACTTCCAAAATGCGAAAGAAGGAAACATGAGACCCACATTTCAGGATTTCGGGGTTCAAAAATTCACGTGTTCCAATGTCCAAACATCAACATAAACAAACTTCTGAAATGTGAAAGAAGGAAAGGTGAGGCCTGCATTTTGGGATTTCAGGGTTCGAAACTTTGCGAGTTACAGTGTCCAAACATCAAAACAAACAAACTTTAGAAATGTGAAAGAAGAAAGGTGAGACCCACATTTCAGGATTTCGGGGTTCGAAACTTCACGAGTTCCAGTGTCCAAACATCAACATAAACAAACTTATAAAATGCGAAAGAAGGGAAGGTGAGACCCACATTTCGGGATTTTTGGGTTCAGAACTTCGTGAGTTCCAGTGTCTAAACATCAACACAAACAAACTTCCGAAATGCGAAGGAAGAAAGGTGAGACCCGCATTTCAAGATTTCGGGGTTTGGAACTTTGCGAGTTCCAATGTCCAAACATCAACGTAAACAAACTTCCGAAATTGCAAAAAAGGAAAGGTTGGACCCGCATTTTGGGGTTTCAAGGTTTGAGGTTTCGTGATTTTCAAATGCCCCAAATCTCACGAGCAATAACTCTCCAAATGTGAGAAAGTGAAAGTTGGACTAGCACTAGGTTTCACAATTTTTTCTAAATTCGTCATAGACTTTAACTGTGGAAGGGTAGATAATTTTTAAACAAAACAAGGAAAACATAAAGTCTTTTGGTAGGTGTCAATTCTCAAGATTGTTCAGCATCTGATAAACCAAAGCGGTTTCTAGATTTCTTTAACCTTTCAAATTCTGTGAGTCTATACACATCTAGTACTTTGTTTGCATGTTGTTAGTGCATGCGAAAAAATTCATACAAGTAGGGAAAGACGTATATATATAAGTGTCCCTGTGATCCATAAGGTTCTTGATATTTCGTATTTCTCTTCAATTTTTAAATGTAAGAAACATGAAGTCTCTTTAAGGGGCAATATTGTTCGGAAATTTAATTCTAGCGATGCATCTATCTGTCTCCCTTCGGCACAAATTTACTCAATCTCGATTTGCTAAGATTAGATTTGTTTAATACTTGAGTCACAGAAATAAACCTATATCTATGCATTTTCTCTTCTTCAAGTATATAGAGTATCCTAGTATTTCGAATTTAGATTAAACCTAACCTATAGATGGATCGACTCTTTTAAACTCAACTTGTGTAAAAATAAATTTGTGTAGTACTTTCAGATTTTGGGAGGGACCACTCCAGAATTTTGGACTGTGAATGAAATTTTAGTACCACTACAGACAAATTATGTCTACGAAAGGATTTCATCTTTCACAACAAAACATATAAACTCTAGCAGCCATATGTGAACATTCCAGCAGACTTATTATAACTATATATACATACAGATTTCCATATATTCCTCACAACGAACAGATATGAACATTCAAAACGTTTACGTTAACGCAAATTAGATAGAATCACCCAATAGATACATGGCATTAATCATACATATCCATTCATAATAGAGAGGGGTAGATTAACATATCTGAATCCAATCCGCAGGGAGACAAACGGAACAACCACGTTCCTCCCAACCGTAGAACAGGGTAGCCATAACAACTTGCCCAATTCACCCCCTAGCCTGACCATGAATCCATGAGGGTGAACTTGGAGACTCCTAAAAAATATTCCAAAATTTTCAGAAGCTATCCCCTTGCCTCAAACTTTCTCGACAGTGCTCATAACAGCAAGAGGACTCACAATCCTTTCTCAGCATGCTTGGCAGCGTCCTACCTCCTCGCATATGCTATTTAACAATTTTTGCCCAGGTCTTTTCCCTCCTTTGGGGATTTTCTCAGCTTTCTAAATCCCTAATTTTCAAGGGCTTCCAGTGGCCAAATATCTGATTTTCCACTTGTAATAATCATCCTAGAGGCAGTTCTAACATGTTCCCCACTCATGGAGTCATGGTCAATTGATTTTAACATGGCTGTTCCATTTGTCCTCCTGCAATTTAATATAAATATTATGTTGTTATACAAGTGTCATAGGAAAATAGTTAGTTGATTCCAAACAGATCTCTATAGAACAGTAACAATAATTAATTACAAATATCAAATTCAAAATTTGGAGTTTCCATAAATGGAAAAAATTCCTCAAATTTGAATTTACTAAAAACGGAATAATTTTCCAGCAATTTAAATTTCAAAAATATTTTATTTTTGGGGATGTCACAATGACCTAAAAAAATTTGATCCAAATATAATACAACATGTAATTCCCATGAAGCCCCAAACCCAACCTTTTCAACAAAAATTAAGAAAAATGCATCCTAAATTAGAACCCACCGTAAAAAAGGATCTAAATAAATTACTCACTACCAAGATAATTTTTCTAGTTCGACATACTTAATGGGTATCCAACTTAGTCCCAGTAAGGAAGAAAAATGGATAAATTTGACTTTGTGTCGACTTTCACAATTTAAACTAAGCCTCTAATAAAGACAATTACCCTATCCCTCCAATGGAACAAATTCTGCAACAAGTATATGGTTCTGAAAGACTATCTTTATTAGATGGTTTCTTAGGGTATAACTAGGTCCTTATGTCTCCATCAGATTAGCTGAAAACCACTTTTCGTACCCCATGCGACACCTATGCCTATAGAAAAATGTCTTTCAGATTAATAAATGTCAGTGCCATTTTCCAGAGGGAAATGAACATTGATTTTTTTGGCCTTATCAATCAATCAGTTGTGGTCTACTTATATGATGTCACTATCTTTTCCAAGAACAAGAAAGATCACCTGTCTCATCTTGGGGCTACGTTAGAACGATGTCGCAAGTTTGGTATTTCACTCAATCCTAAAAAAAATCTTTGGAGTAGAACAAGGGAAATTGCTTGGGTTTATAGTCTCTAAAGATTGAATGATAATTGATCCTAAAAGAACTCAAGCCATTTCCAACCTCCCCCAACCTTCTTCCAAAAAGGCCATGCAATCTTTTTTTGGTAAAATTAATTTTGTCAGAATATTTGTTCCAAGTTTTTATGAGATGGTTAGACCTCTGCAAAATATGATAAAAAATGATGTTTAGTACAAATGGGGAGCACAAGAGAATCAAGATTTTAATTCTATTAGGAAATATATAATCAAAACACCTTCCTTGATGATTCCTGATTTTTCCCAGGGTTTCACATTGTATACTTTCACATCTGACAGATCTAATGTTGTTGTTCTCACACAGAAAAATGTTGAAAATAACGAGATACATATTTCATTTATTAGTGTTTCCTTTAAAGGAGAAGAACTAAATTACCCCGCGATAGATCAGCATGCATACACTGTTTTCAAAGTAATTAAACATTTCAGGTCTTACCTTTTAAAATCTAGGATGAAAATTGGTGTGCCTTACCTTGCTGTAAGAAATATGTTAATGCAGAAAGAATTGGGAGAGAAAAGGGAAAATTAGATGACATCACTTCAGGAGTATGATATCGAAATAGTACCTTCACAAATTGTTAGAGGTCAAGGAATTTGTAAATTAGTAGTTGATTCAGGTGAAAAATCATAAAATCAAATAAATACATCAGTTGCAAATCAACATGACAAAATACAAATATGTTGTACACAAACTGTGCCTAATTCATGGTATGATAATATCATATTTTATTTGTTGTATGAGAATGATCCTCGTAAACTTGATCCAAAAAACATAAGAGCATTAAGGCTTAAATCTACATCTTTTCAATTAATTAATGATATATTATTTCGAAATAATTTTGATGGTGTTTTTCTATGTTGCTTAGAAAAAGAGGAATCCGAAAAGGTGTTAGATGAACTTCATTCCGGCGATCATGGGGGTCATTTTGGTGGAGATACAACTGCCCACAAAGTACATAGGGATGGATACTATTGGCACACCTTGTTTAAGGATTCTCACACTTTGGCTTGCAAATGTATAATCTACCAAAAGGCTGCAGGATGAGTGAAAAAATATGCTTTTCCTTTGCAGCATGTCATGGTAGACACACCTTTTAGCAGTGGGGCCTTTATATTGTAGGATCGATTTATCCTTCTTCTTCACAACAACACAAGTACATTCTCACAAAAAAAAATTATTTTACAAGATGGTCTGAAGCCTTACCATTAAAGGTACTCAACATGAATCAGGTAGTTTCGTTTCTAAACTCTCATATTATCACTCGTTTCATAATTCCTGAATGTTTGGTTTTCGACAATGCTTCTTATTTTTCTTCCTTGTAAATGAATGTCTTTTATTTAGAAAAAGGGATTAAAATAAAATACTCTGCCAGATATTACCCTCAAGGAAACGATTTGGTTGAATCAATGAATGAAAATCTGATCAAGATAATAAAAAGAACAGTGTTGTAAAACCACAAAAATGGGCATAATGCATTGTACAAGGAACTTTGGGCTGATAGAGTCACTCCAAAAGATTCCATTGGTAATTCTCCTTTCTTCCTTGTTTACAGAAGAGAATACATCCTTCCTTCACATGTATTTCTCCCTTCTTTGCAATTTTCATAGAAAATTCAAGAAGAGGACTGTCCTCCTTTAGAGAATCGGATAAACGCTTTATTAAAATTGGAAGAAGTAAGAACACAAGAAAAACAAAAATTGGATTAGCATCAACAAAGTGTAGAAATATGGTTTGATACAAGTTCATCCTTAGAAATGAATTTTAATGTAGGGTATTTGGTCCTCAAATGGCACAAAGCACACGAGAATAAAGGAGAACATACGAAGTTTCAAAACCTATGGTTGGGGCCTTTTTTCATTTCTAAAAAAATTGGGTCCTAGTTCCTTTTGGTTGCACAACTTAGAGGGACAACCAGACACTTTTCCAGTGAATGGCCAGTCTCTCAAGAAATACTTCAGCTGAGAAAATCCAATTTCCCCCCTTGAAAGATTTTTAGCTTGGTTTTTTTTTTTAATTTTTTTTTTCGCTTTTTTATTTTGTTTGGTTTTGTGTTTCCTGGATGATTATTTCTGAATCACCATTCATTATATAAGGGAATTGGATTTTTCACTAATAATAGTTGATAACAGTTCAATTCATCTGCACATTAAGATCTAAACTCATATTAGTCATGGTAATTCTTTGTACAGTCATTATTCCCATTTTTTGTGAATTCTCGGGGAAATATGATTATCTTTAAAAACTTTTGATGTCATCCCAATTTTAATGAGATCAACTCAAAGTGATTCCTCATTCCTGAGATGATTTCTTGAATGAAATCTAAATTTCCAAATTATGATGAAAGTTGTCAGTTCTAAAAGAACGAAAAAACAAATTCTAAAAAAATCAATCCTATCATTGCCTAGTTGTGAAATCTTTAGTATCACCCCACTCTCTTATTATCATGAAGTTTATAAAAAAATTATAAAAAAATTTAGAGAGTTGGAAGCACTGTAATCTGTTGGAATTGTGTGTAAACCCGTTGGTATACTGAAGATGTCTGTTGACAGCAGGTAAATGCACACATGATACCAAGACAACTTCGTCAGGGTAATGAAAAGGTATGCTGGCAATGAAGCAATGTTGGGTGAGAAGATCCTCAGGTATGTTCTTTTATTGATCGGATGTCAAGATACTTTTATCATAAATGGACAAATTTTGGATGGGATCAAAGTAATAGAGAGGGTTAAATAACATACCTGTCGAGGCTATGAACACTAGCTGGCAGCAGTGGCCCTGTCAACGGTATTGGATTTACTTGTATAAATATCGTTACCCATTTGATCTAAACGAGATGTCGGATTAACAATTTTGGACAGAACTTTATCTAATAATATGGATATGTTATTTTGCTGAGTCGATGTCAAAATGCTTGATCTGTCTTTTAATTGTTTCTAATAACTATCTGAGTTTTATGTTTCTTGATATAACATTTTTATGATGCAGAGATAACTGATTCACCCAACGTGTTTCCATTGTTTGCAGCCAAATATTCATGTCGATTTTATCATTGTAAAATATCATCTTAATGGGATAAAAAAAATTGTAGTTGCCTCCTTTATTTACAAATATTTCTATCATTTTTTGTCGTTGATTAACTGTGTGTATGAGTTCATTTATTCATTTCTCTTGTTCAATTTCATGACTGTAAGCATGAAATTAGAACAAGCTCTGGTTTGGGCGCATCATACAGTTTGTGGATTTTCCTTTTATAAATTGGATAACACCTGAGGGAAAATAACAATTTCAAGAACCTTAAAATCTTGTAAACCTATCGTATTATGGGTTACTTCCTTACCATTAGCACATGAGTTGTCCCCCTTGGGGTTATTCCTTAGGAATTTTATTCTTTGAATGTTTTAATTGTCACATTACCATATCTACGATCATGCATCAATCAATAACTCGCATATAATTTCAAATCTGAATGCTATCCTTTGTAGTAATATCATAGTCTCATTGTGTTGGTGCATGAATGACAATCATTCCTTCAAACAATTACTTCTTCGTCCTGCTAGCAAAAGCCTGCATTCATTGCCTCAAGTGGTAAGTTTTCATATTTTGGTTTGACAGTCATTTGAAAAGGTGGTTTTCATTGTTACGCGTCCTCTGGTTTATCATACACTCAATAGTCCAAGTGGTCTCTATGGTGGATTTCTCCTGAATCCTTAGGTATCGGGTCTCCTCCGAGTATGCGGAGCTTAATCTCTATTTCGTGTGTTTTTGAACACACTCCACCCTTCACTACTCATTCTTGTTTTGTGTGACCAAATTGATGGTGTCGGTGGTGAGGATCTAGTCGAATGGCTCACAGGATATCCTCTCACACAAAGACATTGTAGACAATTTCTTGGTTTATGGTTGGGATGGGTTCATAAAATTATTTGAGGGTTTTAACCTCGAATCTTCTCAGGCCTTCACCCAAACTTTTGATGGCGCTAAGGATAAGATTGGGGATTTACAGTTTAAAGTGACAGAGGGATTAATTACAGAGGCTACTAGATTTCCCCAAGAAGGAGCTCGCTGGTTTAAAAACCTCAAGTTCAAAGGCGTCCCTTGGCACCCACTGATGGATTCCAAGAAATCACGTTACAGTGTAAAAGGTACACCAATTGTTTTATTTAAACCACGATGGCATGATTTACTGTTGATACTGAAGTAGTTTAACACCTGTGAGGGTAGATATGGACTAGTTTTCCTGTATCATGTCCATTTATTGATGGTATTTTTAGGTTTTGCTTTAAATATGTCATTTTATCTACTTAGGAGCCTGTAAAAAATGGATAAATTCTACCAAAGAAAAAACCTAAATGCACAGTCTAGTTTGTTCCATCATGACCTGATTCGAATTCTAATAATTTCAGAATTGTCTAAAGTTGGAGATAGTTGGCAAGATTTCATGGGGAGAAATGGGTTCTTCCTACCTGAAAACATGACTGACTCACCTCTGCATTTTAATGAACCTTCTAGTCCCTGTCGATCAAACCCCTCTATGGAAAACCTACATGTTGAATTACAAGAAAGCCCTATGTCTATGACTAAAACCCTTGTTGTTTTCCATAAGTCATCCAAAGGCAAGAAACCAAGATCCGATTTTATTCCCAGGAAATATTTAGAAGATGTTTTGGATTATCTGAAGGATAAAATCCTTGTTGTTCCTAATCCTGAGCCAATTCAGGTTGATTTAAGTGAACTTGATAAAACGAAACAGGGTAGGCAAAAGATACAGAGAAGTCCAACAATCAATTTAAAAAATAAATGACCTGGTCGACTCATATCCAGAACACTAAGAAATCGACATCGTGATCATGAAAAACCTATCCCTATTATTGAGGTCGATGATTATATTCCCAAGGATGATATCGATGACTGGATTTCCGAGGATGATATCGATGACCGGATTCCTCAGGATGATATCGATATCAATACACCACAGTTCAATTTAGTATTGAATGAGCCTCCTTTATGAAAGAAACAACAAGGTTTTTCAGGCATTCAACTTGATATAAAATGAACTATGGAACAATATAAATTACCCACTACAAAACAGACTCGACCTTTACCAAAGATGGAACCGATGCATTGTGAGAATTGTTTCGATTGGATCAAAAGGTATTATTGGGATGTTCCTTATATATAGCCACATTTGAACCAAGTGGTCACTCAGAATTCAATGCTTGAGAGGGAGAATGAAGAGCTCAGAGCTTGCATTTGATTGAACACACATGGAGCCAACAAATGTATTAAGCGATCTGGGAATGTGGTCATTAAAAATTCGACCAATTTCAATACTATTATAAACTCAGACCTATCTGACACCTCTCTTTAGAATTTATGAATTGGTAAATATTTTGTCTGTATTTGACAATTTGATTATGTTTGGATAAATAATAGCTACATTCATTTTGACTTTATTTTTATTTTAGACTAGCTACATAATCGAAAGATTATGTAGCTTGTCTTTTGAAATTATTTGTTTTGATTATTATCTATTTTTTTAATTTTTTTTTATGGTTTCAGGTGAACAACAAATTGATGTGCTATGATTAAGAAAGCGATTCATGGGTTGATAATTTAGTGGACTAGTAATTTCCTATTTTGAAAAACAATGTTTATTAATGTAAATATTTTTTATTAAAAGACTCCAACATGATTATCTTTTTGTTATTTTATTTTAGTAAAAAAGACTTATTTTAAGAGATCTACCTCTATCTTAGATGATAGGAGGTAACAATTGAAAAACATGTTTAAATAACAATGTTTCCTAGTGATATGGGCAATTCCTTCTGGACCATGTGATGGACATAGTTTTTTGAAACTATATGGGAAAAAAATTTACTCTTTGGCTTTCATTCTGTGTAGACCGTGCAATGTTTTTTTCATTGTCTTCTCATGTAATTTCTAGGTGTGAAATGTTATATGTATCGAGCTAGCTTTAGTTTGTTCTGCACATAATATTTTATATCGTGCTTTTCTTTATGTTGTTCATTATATTTGGGTTTAGTTCATATTTGTGACTGATCATCTATGTAAGTATTTTGAGTTTGCGTCTGATACTAGATAGTTGGTAATACCATAACCGAGAATTGGAATTTCTTCCATTCTTTGTTATTGGACATTTCAAGGTAACTTGATATATAATTATTTGTCTCTCTATTGTTATAAACACATTCAAGGACATGAAATACTTCTGTAAGTTTCTTCAGGAAGTATTATTCTTGCCTTTGTTATAGGTTTAAACTTGGCATAGGTTAATTGGAGATCATACAAATGCAGAGGGATGAATTTATTTTAGTACTTATGATAAACAAGAGGTTAGTCAATTGATTATTTTAATTTGTTGATTTGTTAATGAAGAGTGATTGCATCATTTAACCGTTAATGTTCTTTGTCTATTTTCGTTATATCATTTACAAACTGGTTCATTCATTTTTCATTAATTAGTTTGGTAATTAGAGTACTAGAATAATTTTTTTTATTTTTATTCTTGTTTAGATCCATTATCTTAAAACAATTATTTTCCCAAGGATTTGCTCAAACCTTGTAAAATGTATATAACCATTGTACATAAACACTCTTAGTTAAGCATTTGTAATTATGTGTTGATTGTTAGAGTAATATATTTAGTTAGTTCACATATTTTAAATTGTTTTAGGATATTAGTTGGCTAACAGAGCCATAAAACCCATCAGGGTATATTATACCAAATAGATTGGGTTAACTAGACAACCCCAGACCGTATCTTCCCTTCCCATTGATGGTGTGTCATAAACGCCTCTCAACAAGTGTCTTGGACACTAGGTAAACTCTTCGCACCAAATCGATAAAGAAATAAATGTCTTTCTTTGGTGGAAATCCAAGGATTTCTCTAAAAACATCCTCAAAATGATTTAAGATTGGATGGTCTTCAATGCTTGCCACTTTATTTTTGGCTGCGTCTTCCACGTGGGTTGCAAAAATATGACATCCCTTACTGAAACTCATTTTTAGCTGCATGGTTGAAATATCTCTAACAATTAAAACTCTTGGATTGATTTGAATCTTTCCTTGCTACCCTTCTTCATTAATACATTTGATTTTTTTTTTGTAACAATCTAGGACAACATGGTGTTTTTCGAGCCAATCCATGCCAATTAGACAATCATATGAACCCAATGGTATGACGTTTACATCTACCTTTGTGTTGAGAACATTCATGTCTATGAAACAATCTTTAACCAAATCATTGATATTTCTCTTAGCCCTTGTGGCTAATTGAACTAACCAAGCTTTCTTATGCTTACTTCTTCGTAAGTGAAATATTTCAGCAATGTTATTATTTATCTAACTATGGCTAGCTCAAGAATGAACTAAAATTTCTATGGGCTAGTTTTCAATCTTACCTTCCACTTCAATAATGGGGGATAGATATTCTACTTGTTTGTTGTCCAAGGCCACATAAGTCATTGGCATATTCCTCTCATGTCTTCCACTTTTTCAACCTATTGGATGTTGTGAACAATAATCATTATTTCTCCTTTTTGAGGGCAGTCCCTATGTAAGTGACCTCCCTCACATCCCCAACATTGTACATGTTGTTTCCTTGGCCTTTTCCCAAATGAATATGCAGTCTTGTGTTCATTTTTGGTTGTCTGACCTTGCTGATTTTATTGGGTGTTGTTCTTGAAAAATGTTGGATTAAAACCTTTCTTCCTTTGATCATTTTTCCCTTTCATATTTTCATTCCAATCCTTTTGGAAAATTGGCCTTCCTCTACTTTCCTCATAAATATTCCTTTCTCTCCTTATGGTTTCCTCCAAGATTTTTGGGTTATCATATTGAATCTTCTCACTATATAAGGAGGGTAACCCACTTAGAAGCCTTCGCATTTTGACCTTCTCATCCTTTATGAATTCAACATACTTTAACAGTTCAAAGAAACTCTTTTCATATTCATCCATTGTAATGCTTCCCAACATGAGCTCAAAGAACTCTTTCATATTCATTTCATAGTAATGCTTGGACAAGTATTTCGCATCAAAATATCCTTTGAATTTCCTCCATGAGATTCTCTTCTCATAAAGGTTCCCAACTTTCTTAAGTTGATCCCACCACATGGATGTATTTCCTTGCAAGTGGTAGGTGGGAATTATAGATTCTACCCAGGAGGGGTAGTCATGCAGCTATAAATATTTATTTATTTCCAATAGACAAGCCTTGGCCTCTTCTCCTTTCCCATTCTCACCATTGAAATTTGGTGGCTTGATTTTCCTGAGCTCACCTTATAGGATGTCTATCTCAGGATTTTTTCTTTTCCTTCGAACAAGAGACACACTTGGGATACTCCTTGGCCATGAACTTGTATGAGTTCTTCTGGTGTATTTATTTGGATAATGATGATGCCTTCTCATGATTTTTTACTACCTATCATTTTCATGATCATCCCTTTTTTTATGGGATATAGATGATGACACTTGTCTAGCACTAGTTGATCACTTGGTACGAGAGTCCTTGTTGACTTGATTATGTAAAATATTTAATATTTTAAGTATCTCTTCCTAAGCCTTCATAATACTTTCATTATCATCTCTATATATCTACACTTCCCTATGCAGGATTCTCATAGTTACAGGTTCCTGCCTATATTTTCTTCTATTTGAATTTGTCTTAGCAATCCCCATGTTATAATTCAAACCTTTGATATCTTCCTCATGTCTATAAGATTCTTGAGCATGTTCCATAACTCCAATCCTCATATAATAACCAAAGGTGTCTTCATGTACCTTTAATTTTGCAAGAAATGTGCATGCAATAATTACTGTTAGAACATGCATACTATAAAACGTTTCATCAATTAGAATAAATGTTATTTTCTCATCAATTTATGAAGTAAATAATGCAACAAATCAAAAGTTTATTCCTTAGAAGAATTTCCCTCTGAAATAAATTTCCAATGGTTGTACCCATGCCTCAATCTGATTTCTGAGCGAAAAGTTACAACATTTACATTGTGCAATTTCCACTCTTTTACTGCTACAAAAATATCTTTATTAATTATGGAAAATTTTGTTTTCCAAATCAAAATTTTGGGTGGACAAATATCTTCTACTCTTCAATAAATTCCAATCAATTTTTTGTTTTCTCAAATGGGAGCTCCGAGCTAAAAGTTATGGTCCATAGAATTTTAGGTTGTTTTACCCAATTTATCCCTATATGCTACAGGTGTCTTAGTTCTCTTCCTACACATTTTCAGGTTCTCATATCCCATTTTTGGCTTCGTAGTTGGATTCTATGGATCATAATATTTCCATAGACTTCTCTTTTCCCCCAAATGTACTTTTGAGCGTGGATTTATGCCCTCTATAAGTAATCTGGTGCCAACATTTCACTCTTACTGTTTTGGTTGTAACTTTATCATACGAGTTTTCTTTTGCAAACTGTTTATCTCATTGGAAAACTCTCTCTGAGTTCTTTTATCTGATCTATAGAGACAAAGTGTAACTTGGTAAATAGAGTTCTCATAGGTTTTGATTGGATAAAAATGTTTCTTAGGCCCTAAACAATGCCCCAAAAATTAATGACCTTCAAAACCCACACATGTTTGCATAAAATAGATTGTTTCACTGTGTTAATTAGCCCTTAAATATAGGTCATTGATGCATGCTCCATTGGCCATTAGTGATCGGTGATTTCATTTGGATGTGCACAACATTTCTCCCAAACTGCTAACTCGATCTTCAATCATTAGCCCATTTCTCCAACAACCAATTTGCACACAACTCTAAATCGACTGACCTGACCGTCGTTCATCAACGATCTTTGTTGGAGAATGAAACTCCTAAAAAATTCATTCAATTCTCAACCATAAACCCATTGGCCATTGGTCATCCTCGTTGACTGTCAAGAACACTTCCTCATTTTTTCTGACCCAACCATCAGTCATCGGACACTTCTAGGATGACATCGAAACTATTGACATGGCATGACACATGGATGTTGATGTGGCATGACACATGGATGAAAATGTGGAATGAAACATCATCCTAAGGTGTCAATGTGTCTTATGTGGCATGAAACATGGATGTTGAGGTGGAATTACATGTCATCATCATGTTTCCTTCTTTGGTTATCGATTGTTTCTCTGAGATGACCCAAACACCTCATCGAATCATATGATGCTCGAACATCAACCCATTTCTGATCAATGGATTATTCTGGTTGATTAAAAAAAGTTCGTTGAATCAATCGATACCCAACCATGAACCCATATACCATTGATGAATTTTCTTGCTTGATTCAAAACACTTCGTTGAATCAACCGACGCCCGAAAATCAACCCATTGACCATCAAAATATTCTATTGTCAAATGAAAATAATTCACTAGATTCGGTCGATACCAAACGATTAACCATTGGTGGTTAGAGATGTATTTTGGTTGAACCAAACTCTTCTCCATTTTGGCCAACCTGAGCATCCTTTATCAGTGATTTCCATTGATGAACTTTAAGACTTAGAATTTTTTTGACATTTCTCTAATCTATTTGGACTGCCAATCTCCCAATAGAAACAATATTAATTATTTATTTGGAAATATTTTCCCAACGCTACTGAAAAACCTCAACTATTGATCTACTGGGTGAGTGCAAGCTAATGATGGTCTCTCATGACTTGTTAGTGGCAATGCAAACTTAGAAATAAACAATTTGTTAGCTTGGAGGTATTATTCAAGGTACTTTTACAATGAATTTGAATATGATTTAAGAAGACGAAATGTATGAAATTGAATTATCTTTCCGAGTATACAACTTTTATTCATAGACATTGTGAATAAGTAGGTCAATTTTGATTTTTTCTAACAATGGTATCTTAATTTTCCAACAAAATATAAGGTATGTGTTATCGTTCGTGTAGGTGTTGAGTGTCTTAATGATGGATTTTCATTCCAAAACTTGTGTACTTGTACATAAACCTTTTCTGTTGTGTTGTGTATTTTTTGGAAATTTTTAATATTAATTTTATATTTTTTAAAAAATTTCAAAGTCAACACATACATGAAATTACAACGTCTTTTGTTCGTACAGGTTAAAAGGGCCTTAACATGATCAAACTATTTTTTTCCTTTTTAGATTGTCAGTATCGGTCTCCTCTAGTGCCACATATAACTCATTCAAGAAATGGTTAAGATGAGAAAACGTTATAGAAGAAATCAAAGAGGTATGTATTCTAGGATTTTGATATATGTGAAGACAAAAATATGTTAAAAATAGTAAACAATATTAATTTAAATATATATATATATATGAAATTTTCATAGTGGACTCGATATATGTCTATAGTTTCTTCAACAACTGAATTATTTGTCATATCGAAAAATAATGTCAAAGACAGAGATATAGAGGGGTATTCATAAAAAATGAGGTTTTAGTATATTTGTAGATCGAACCACTAGGTTTGTCATCCCAAACCTAAATCCTAGCCAATCAAGTCAATATACACCTTGTCGATCTTGGAATTTTTTTTTGAATTCAAATGAGTGTGCATGCACTCTAAAAGCGTGCACATGCTCGAAAATCACACACATGTTCTAGGAATGAACATGCGTTATGGAAATGTGCACATGCTCTAGGAATGTGCATGTGATCGTAGAAATAATTTCCTTCTCTATATTTTTCATCCATGTCTTAAATCTACCCCCCTCCTCTCTATATCACTCTCACTCTTCCTCTCTAACCCCCCCTATGTGTCTCCCTCTCTCTCCCTCACACTCCTATACATGGTAACACCTACACATGGAAAGACTTAGACATCAATATAAATGGAAAGACATATAAATCAGCAGACAATGAAAGACCTAGAGCTATAACTTACCTTGACATGTCTCAGACTGTTACACCTCAAAATTACCCACTTCAATAGTGTTTCAAGTGTCGTGATTACAAGTGTTGTAAGTGTCGCATCTTGTCTGTAAGTGTCGCATCTTGACCACAAGTGTTGCAAGTGTCACAAACATCATACTGCCATATTTCCTATGTTGTGCCTCTAACGACATCATAAAGATACTTAAGACACCTCAAAGACTAGTTTTGAAGAAGAGAAATCAATTGACAGGGAGTACAAACCTTTTCCACTGAAAGAACCACTAAAAAATGGATTTTGGAGAGGAGCGCTCCCCTACGCATTGCCAGGGAGTGATAGCGCTCCCTGGGCCTCTTTGGGGGAGTGTTTGAGTGCTCTGTGCACCCTTTTGGGGGAGCGCTACCCTTTTCTGAGCAAGTTTTGGGTTTGTTGAGACAAATTAGGGAAGAATCCATCAATTCCTGAAGGTGGTTGGATTCTAATAGATGGTCAAGGCATGATATTAGGGAAGATCCTTAATTGAAGGAGAAGAATCCTCAACTTATCCCAAAGATATCTCAAGTGGTTGGGCCTCTCCAAGGTCATATAAGGAGGCCTCCTCATAGTGAAAGGGGGATAGAGATTGATAATTACACTAAACCTATGATCCCATGAGTGATATGTCATCAAAGAAATTAGTGTATATTACTTGAGCAAAGGGGTTGGACAAGGAGAACTAGAAGAAGCTGTTGCAACTTCATCAAAGGATTGTAAATACTTTTACTTGTTCTCGTTAATAATCAATGCTTGGCTTGTTTCTTTCAAACTTATTCTTGTTCCATATGAGTTTGTCTGCAATATATGGATATATATTTGAGCTAATCTCAGTAGAGTAGGAAGTCCATTATATCTTTGTTTGTTCTACAGGACCTATCAGGGAGCTCAGGATCGAAGCTCAGCCTAGACTTTGCAGGGACAAACATCGTTAATAAGGTACATATCTTTCTTCTTCTCCTTCATATGTTAGCTTGATTAGATCTAAAAGGATGTCAGTGTCCATGTTAAGCACTTTTCTATCTTGGCCTTAGGAGTCTAGAGACCAGGAGGGAATCCACTTGTTCGCAGGGGGATTCACCTACAACAGAAATTGGCGACTCCACTAGAGATAATTTATATCTTTTAGTCCTCCATTAGTCCTCACCGATACACCAGCCTCTGTTAGTCCTCCATTGGTTAATCCTCCATATGGACCATTTCAAATTGGGAAACCTACGTTAGAATCTATCTTACGCCCTCCTAAGAGCACTATCTACAAATCTACCTTTAATCCTAGTTCACGTGCTGCCCAGAACTACAACATTGTTGAAGATTTGGCTCAAGCACCATGTGCTATGTTTGAGTTAGAAGTTCTACAACACTTCCCAATTCAAAGTAGAATTCTCTTAGATGATATTGGCGTTATTGATCTCGAGTCGTCCAACCATATCATGTTTGACCTGTAAAATTATACATCTCGACCCTCCCACCAACTTGCTTTCCAAGTTGATGTTGTTGTTCACAATCAAAAAATACACTGAACTATTCTAGATGAGGGAGCTTCAACTTGTGTCATGTATCTAGCCTATTGGAAAGGTTTAAAATCACCCACACTTAACAAATCCCCAATGATGTTATGCGCATTCGATGGGTGAGGTTTTCATCCCCATGGGCTTTTACGGTCCCTGCCCATCCAATTGGGTGGAAAAACTGTCACTGTTGATGTCGAGGTGGTTGATGCCCCCCTCGATTAAAACTTGTTACTTGGAATAAGTTGGTTTTATGTTATGAATTTCGTTGCCTCATCGGTATTTCGATGTGTACAATTTCCTCATTAGGGAAAAATTGTCACTATTGATCAGTTAGATTTCTACGCAACTGATGCTCATGCTCCCGCTACAAACAACATTTCTTTCTTGGGACACCACAAGATCATGTATGAAAGCATTGGTGTTGTCTTACTGAAATATTATAGCCTTATGGGTACCTTCCCTACACCACTTCCACCGACTACACATCATATTTTCACTATCGATATGATTTCGTCTGTGACTTATCAATCTTTGGAATCATCTGACCCTTGGATTGTACCTAGTCCATTGGAATTCGATGCACTAGGTGACACAATGCCACTTAGTCTAGCTAAAACATCATAAATTTTAATCCAATCCGCTTCTCCCTCTTCAAATGATCAACATCTATTGGCACCCGATAGTTACTCGATGCCATCATGGTTAAGTTCCTTGTCATCCGCGATCTACTACATTTCCCCAATTTTTCCCTCTGATGAATCTATTATGGAAATGTTGAGCATTGACAAGCTACCTCAAGATGATAATCATCATCGATCCTCTTTTCTTCTCCCTCGTGAAGAAATTCGGGCAGATATACACTCTATCTCCCCTCCTGATGTTGATTTTCCATCATCTCCCATGACTTCAACTTTCGATGATTTGGATCCGGTAGTTGACATGGTAATCTCTTCGGTAGGGCTATTGGAGCCTGATCTCCTTATCCCTGTTGCAACCCTCAACACGTGTTCCTTATAGAGTGATTTTCTTCCATCCAGTGAAGATCTCTTGGTAGCCATGACCGAGTTTTGTCTCTTGACATGGTGTCCTTCTAGAGCATTATTCTCTTGGAGAACATGATCAAGAATATTCCATGAGCACAGTTTCTCTTCTCTGTATCAAGATCATTAAAAAATGAAACAGAGGTCACGAGCCTAGTTTTCCTCTCTGTGGCACGCTCATTAAAAATTGAAATAGAAGCTTTGAGCATAGTTTCTTCCTCTCTGTCACAAGCTCGTCAAAAAATGAAATAGAAATCTGGGGATTGAACCTGGAACCCTAAGCATAGTTCTTTTTCTGTCTCAAGATAGTTAAAAAATGAAACAGTCACCTCTCTTGAACCTTCTTTTCATTCACTCTTATCTTTTTTCTCCATCTAGTAGAGAAATTGGTGACCACCTCAATGTTGTTGAATGAATTGAATCTTGGAGGGCATGTCTCTAGCCTTTGATGATCATTCTAGAGGTAAGCCACTAGCTTTCAAGATGGGGGGCATACCGATCTTAGTCTTTGTTCTTTCTCATGCTCAAAAAACCATGATAATGTAACCAAGTAGACTTTTATCACTTTGTCGGACTCGCATGGTTACATGAAAAAGGAACCCCTTGGAGTCATTTTTAAGCTCTTTTCAGACTCTCTAAACATGAAAATATTGCCGAGTGATCTTGTTTCCTTTCCCACTCATTAAAAGGTTTGAAAGGATGACTTTCAAGTGATAATTTATCTCATTTTTTGCCTCGTGAGACTAACATTACGAAAAAGGACAACATTGGAGTCATCCTTAAGTTGTTTTTAGACTCTCTAAATATGAAAACCATCGAGTTTACCTTCTCTGGACTCGTTAAACAATCATACATTGAAGGGCCCATATGGGATCGAACCCTTACTTCTTCTAGTTCATTAAACAAAGGAATACTAACTTACCGAAGGTGAGTTATAATGAGCATGTGTTACCCTCCTCAATCTTGTTAAACCAAAAAGAGGTACTTGTCTATCTGGATGGGGGAAAAATTGAAAAAATCAAGCCAAGCAGTTTTTGAGAACACTACCAGTAATTCTTACTGTCACCCTTGAACACGAAACTTTGTCTTTGCACACATTTTAATCCATTGAACCTATGCACTGAGCCGATCCTCTGAGTTTCTTTTAATCCTTTGGGTTACCCGACGAAAGTCACTGTATCCACTGCATTATCATATTTTGGTCCATGCCAAGTTTCTGTTGTTGTGCCTCAGTGTTCAAGGGAGGTATCTTCCTCGGGAGTCATCCATCACAAATATCCTATTTCAATATATGTGTCAGTCCATGCTCATTCGATCTACCAATTACATATTTGTGTCAGTTTTGTGTCGTTGATGGTGGATACATCAAGGCCCTCCTTCGATGATTTTATTCCTATCGAATTTAGCACATTATCTGGGAACTAGACTTAGAAACTAGTTAGTACCTTGGTACCTGCATGCTTCAGTGGCAAGCCTCCTTGTTTCTAACAGTAGGTTTATTTCATTGAACCTTGATCAAATGATTCCATGGATGTTCAAATTCAACTCATCTATTCACATTCGTTGGAATGTACTAGAGTACCTTGGGAATCATTGACATCAATCGTGATCTCCCTCATGCTTGTTAATGGTTTACATCATTGACTAGTAATCAAGTGGTTTATGCCATGTTCAACATCAAGACATTTATTCACATGGTTAGATTCATACTACATCAGGATTGGTAAGAAGACCTTGGGTTGATTTTTCACTCTTATGTATACTTTTCCCAGGTTGTGACAGAGTTCTTTTGAACTATGACACATATACTATTACATAGATCCACTTTGTATTGGTCGTGGCTATGTCTTGTCATCTCGTAGATCCATTTTTTATTCTTCATGGCTATGATCAGTCCAGGTCATAGGAGTATAGATTCATAGTGTATCTTCAGTGGCTCTACCTTTTTTCAATATAATTATGGATCCGCAGTGTATTTTATTGCGTCCATACCTAAAAAGTCTTTATCACTCAAGCATAGATATGTTTTCCTTGGGTTTGAAACATGTCATAATATTTGTTTGATGGTTGTGTGCAACTTTTTCCAGCCTCTCTGTGTCCATACCCTTGCTCGAAAAATTATACAAAGTACTTCATTCATCATCATCTTCTAACTTCGTACTTTGAGGGGAAATTTGTTAAACCTCTAAATTACTCACTTCAATGGTGTCACAAGTGTCATCATTACAAGTGTTGTAAGTGTCACATCTTGACCACAAGTGTTGCAAGTGTCACAAAGATCATACTTACATCTTTCCTATGTCATGCCTCTAAAGACATCATAAAGACACTTAAGACACCTCAAAGATTAGTTTTGAAGAAGATAAATCAATTGACAGGGAGTATAAACCTTTTTCCACTGAAAGAACCACTAAAAAATGGATTTTCGAGAGAAGTGCTCCGCTACCCACTGCCAGGGAGTGCTAGCACTCCCTGGGCCTCTTTGGGGGAGCATTTGAGCACTCTCTGCACCCTTTTGGGGGAGAGATACCCTTTTCTAAGAAAGTTTTGGGTTTGTTGAGACAAATCAGGGAAGAATCCCTCAATTCCTGAAGGTGGTTGGATTCTAATAGATGGTCAATGCATGATCTTTGGGAAGATCCTAAATTGAAAGAGAAGAATCCTCAACTTATCCCAAAGATATCTCAAGTGGTTGGGCGTCTCCAAGGTTATATAAGGAGGCCTCCTCATGGTGAAAGGGGGATCGATATTGAGAATTACACCAAACTTATGATCCCATGAGTGAGATGTCATCAAAGAAATCAGTGTAGATTATTTGAGAAAAGGGGTTGGACGAGGAGAACTGGAAGAAGTTGTTGCACCTTCATCCAAGGATTGTAAATAATTTTACTTGTTCTCATTAATAATCAATGCTTGGCCTTTTTCTTTCAAATTTATGCTTGTTCCATATGAGTTTGTCTACAATATATGGATCTACATTTGAGCTAGTCTCAGTAGAGTAGGAATTCCATTGTATCTTTGTTTGTTCTATAGGACCTATTAGGGAGCTCAAGATCAAAGATCAACCTAGACTTTGCAAGGAAAAATGTATTTAATAAGGTACATATATTTCTTCTTATGCTTCGTATGTTATCCTGATTAGATCTAAAAGGATGTAAGTGTCCATGTTAAGCATGTTTTTGTCTTGGCCTTAGGAGTCTAGAGACCAAGAGGGAATCCACTTGTCCGTAGGGGGATTCACCTACAACAAAAACTCTCACACCCAGTCCCTCTCTATCCCCCCATATTCTACTCTCCCTCTCTCTCTCTCTCTCTTTATCTCCCTCTGCTCCTTTTTTCCCCACTCCCCCCTCTAGTACACCATTTGTCTCTCTCCTCATTGTTAGTCTCAATATCAGTCTCTATGCCCCTCTTACTCTCTCTATTCCCCCTCTCTTTCTCCCTTTGTATTCCCCACTTCCTCTAACAATTAGTCTCACTATATCTCCACCCCCTCCTCCCTCCCTCTCTCTCTCCCTCTTCTTCCCACTATCTCTCCCCTCTCTCTTTCATAAATCTACCCCTCCCCACTATCTCCACCCCCTTCCTCTCACTCTCTCTCTTTTACCGCTCTCTTTGTCTCCCCCCCACTACCTCCC
>ML781485.1:310840-335956 GCA_009831015.1 Picea engelmannii | reverse complement strand
CTCCTCTTTGTATTTCTCTCTACCCCCCTCCTCCCTATCTGTCTCTACCCCTCCTCTTTGTCTTACTCTCTCCCCCTCTCACAATATCACACACACTCTCTCTCCCCCCTATCCCACTATGTCTCCTCTATATCTCCTACATCTACAACTCTCTCCTACATTTACCTCTCTCTCTACCCCATTCTATATTTTACCTCTCTCTCTACCCCCATTTACCATCTCTCCACTCTCTCTCTCATACATATTCCCCTCCCCAATTTCTCTCTCCCATTTCCTCTCACTCTCACTCTACCCTCTCTATTTTTCTCCCTCTCCCTCCCTCTCACAAACTCAAATACTCATTTTCCATACCCCCTCTTTTTCTTTCTCTTCCCCCCCTCTCACACTCACACATTCTCTCTCTACCCTGCTCCTCCCTCTATATTTCCCCATCCCTCCCACTATATCTTATCTATTTCTCTCTTACATCTACCACCTCTTTCTCTCTCTCTCTCTCTCTTTGTTCTTAGTCTCACTTTCACTATATCTCCCTCCCTCTTTCTCATATACTCTCCCTTTATTTATCTCTTTATATATCTCTAGCCACCCTTCCCTCTATCTCTCTCCTTCCTCTCACACTTAGTCTCACTCTTTCTCTACCCCCTCCTCCATCCCTATCTCTCTCTCACCCTCCCTCCCACTATCTCTCCACTCTCTCTCTAATACATCTATTCCTCCCCACTATCTCTCCCCCTTCCTCTCACCCTCTCTCTACCCCCTCTCTTTGTCTTCCTCTCCCTCCCTCTGACACACTCAAACACTCCTTGTCTAGACCTCCTCTCTTTCTTTCTCTTCCCCCCTCTCTCACACACACATTCTCTCTCTACCCCATCCTCCCTCTATCTCTCTCCCTCCCTCCCACATCTACCACATCTTTTTCTCTATCCTTGTTGTTAGTCTCACTACCACTCTTTGTTTGACTCACTTTCCCTCTTTCTCCCTTCCTCCTTGTCTTTACCCTTTTTTCTACCTCCCTCTTTCTCTATCCATCTAAAGGTGAGGCATGTCTCACAATTAATAAAGTATATGTGAAATCGAGAAATGTAGCCTCGCCTGTAAGGTGATTGTTAAGATTTTATTCTTCTCCCAATGGATTACTCATACATGTCAAGAAGTGGCCTTGACCTAGACATGTCAATACCTAGACATAAAAATATACATAGCAATACATATACATGGCAAGACCTAGAGCATGACCTAGACCTATACGAGGACCATGACATAGACCATGACCTAGAACACAACATAGAGCAAGAGCTAGATTTAGATCATGACCTACATCTTGACGTAGACCATGACTTAGACCATAACATAGAGTTAGATCTATATGTAGACAACAACCTAGATCTTGAAATATACCATGACATAGATCCCCCATACTCTCACTCTCTCACTCTCTACCCCCTCTCTATGTATCCCTATCCCTTAGTGTCTTTTTATTACCCTCTCCCCCTCTCCCACTCTGCCTCTTCCTCTCTCTGCAACCCCCTCCCTACATCCCAAGGAAAGAAATGGACTTGGCCTAGACATGTTAATACCTAGACCTAAATATATACATAGGATTACCTATACATGGAAAGACTTGGAGCATGACCTAGACCTATACGATGACCATGACCTAAATTGTGACATAGAACTATACCATGACATATAGATGGAGATAGATTTAGATGATGACCTAGATCTTGACTTATACCATGACCTAGACCATGACATAGAGCTATATATATATTTAGATGATGACCTAGAGCTTGACATAGACAATGACATAGACCCCCCTAGATCCATCTAATCCTAGGCATAACTTATACTCAACCCTTAACCTCCTCTATACTCGAGCCCTAAGTGCACTATGAATATACCTTGTCTACAACCCTTGCTGCCACATCACCCACATATTAGTGCTCTAACCATTGTTCTATCCTTGAAAACACTTTCAATCCTAACCCCTTAGGCTTTAGTTGTCCCCATACCCCTATACATCTTTATTCATAAATATTTTTGGTCTATAATAAATTATATATTCATTGCATTAAGAGTGCGCACATGCTATTGTGACTTGAATAAATTGTAGTTGTTGGTCATTTATGCTAAGGAGGAATGCACACATTCTTTAGTGTGCACGCGTTATAGGAATGTGCGCATGTTCCTTCTAGGTATTGTGTTTTACCAAGCACGCCCCACCTCATCTATCTTATGGCCGAGAAAAATAGGCAAAAACTTCGGACAAAAATAGCTCGCACAGACAAGTTTTACTTATTTTAGTGTTCTTCTTAGATTCATAGAGACTTTTGTGCTATTTTCATACCATTGTAGGAAAATTTGGAAGAAAAATTTGTCAAGTGCAATTGGAATTATTGTTTGTATCTTGTTGTGTCTTCTTGGAATTGGAAGACAAATTTGTCCAATTGCAATTGGAATTGTCGTTTGTATCTTCTTGTTTCTACTTAGAATTGGAAGACAAATCTGTCCAAGTGCACATGTAATTGTTGTTTGCATCTTCTTGTGTCTTCTTGGAATTGGAAGACAAATTTTTCCAAGTGCAGTTGGAACTGTAGTTTTTATCTTCTTTTGTCATCTCATAATTGGAAAACAAATTTGTCTAAGTGCAATTGGAATTGGAATTGGAATTAGAATTATTAGACATGTCTTCTTTTGTAATACAAAAACAATTTTTTCCACTTGGTTGTGTCGTATTACATAATATAAATACAAATTTGTGGTGGGTGTTTCAAAGAGAATTTTAATCTTTAAACATGGGGAACCAATGGATTCAAGAAATAAAGTCCTCGAGAAAAAAGAAACCGATTGAAAATGTAGAATAAGAAATAGAAAAAGAAAATTTTACGTATGTCAAAGCATAGGCTTTCAAAAGAGGGAAATATAATTTCTAGAGGAATAGATTCCACTATTGTTTCTCCTCCATCACCAGAATTAAAGCCCAGGAGTTCATTAGAGATAAATCCATCTAGTATATTATCAATACAACTTGATGTGGATGACCAGATGATGGTGGATTTTCTTGGAGTGATTATACAATGAATGAAATTAGAGAAGCAATTAGTGCACAACATTGTTGTGAAGAAGTTCCTATGGTGCAATCTCTTGTTAGATAGTCAAATATTCTAGAAAATAGTCAATCCCAGTTCCACTCTCCTCCCACATTTGATCTTCAAGTGATTGAATGGGAAAGAACTGCAACATTCTTAACTACATAACACAGAGGTTAAGAGTTCTAGAATAGAGGTTTATCATCCCAACCTAGATTGAGCATTGTGTGGAGAATAACTCCTAAATACATTTAGGTCAATAAAAGTAGTCTATCATCACTTGAAGGTAAGTTTGTTGGACAACTGAGTGGGGGTGGGGGGGGGTGCGTGAATCAGTTGTTAATGTCCTTAAACAATTATGCCTATTTTAAACTCTTTACAACACACTCAATGATGACCAAAATAATGCAGAGATGTAAGCAATAGAATATTGAACATCAATCACACACATGAAATATAAAGAGACATATATTTCATGAGGAAAACCATAAAGGGAAAAACCTCTTCTTCTTGATATAATAAGTAAGCTTTATTTTATGTACATTATTGTTCTTATGAGCACCAACTCATTGTGAGGCTACCACCTTTGTTTTCCAAGCTTCAACTTGCTAAGAGCATCAAATCTCTGGTTTCTCTAGCACCCACTAGAAGGAAGCACCAAATCCTTGAGTGTTCCATCACCAACTGGATCAAAGCACCAACTTCCAGTCACACAGGCACCGACCTGTATAACAAAGAACAACAAATCTCTCTTGCACCACCCTGCCACCCTATTTTTTCTAGCTGCAACCAGATGGAAGCTACAACTCCTTATGTTCAAGAACCCACTTGAAACTATGAAGACACCAATCCTCCCTAGAACCTCCCTTCCACCCTAATATATAAATATTTTATTTCTTGAATTTATTACAGTGATACAAAATGTATCTATGGCTTACCAGTCTCATCACTGTTCTGCTACATTGATCTTCTCTGCTTGCATCAATGTCTCTCTTCTCGCCCCACTTGTGCTTTATGTTCTCCTTTATTTTATGTTATGTGCACCATATCCATTCTATGCGCTATGCCTCTTATGTGCATTTCAGCTGCTACCCACATCATGTTTTTTCCCCGTGTGAAATTACTCTCAACAAAAGCAACCTCCTCTTCTTTTTTCTTCATATATTTCTAATGCCTAGTCCTCTGCCAGATAATACACCTAACTCTTCGTACTCTCTCGTGATTACACTTAGTCTGTTATTCATCCATGGTCATTATGCTGAGACTCTTTCGCTTCTATGGAAGCTACAGTCTTCAACTCTTTTCCATTTGTCACTCGTCTCTATTCTGATTTTTCATTCCACTAATAGATACCTTGAGACTCTTCATCTCCTCTGGAAATCAACCTGAGATTATTTGAATTCCCTGGCCGATTTCATCACTTCTTTCTGGTAGTTACTATGAAAACCTGAATGCGCTCATGCCTTTGGCGCCTTTTCCCTTCATGAGAAACAATTCATAGTGGGCATTATCTTTTCTGACTAAGCCCCTTTATTTCACGTGACCACAGGATGTGACTTGGGAAAAAGGACTAGGGTGCTTTATGATTTCACGTTTCGTGATGTCCTGCTGTGATTTTCCTCGAAAATCCCAACTCCCGAAACTCCTAGGTGGAGCTTAGCAACATTCTAGATCCTTCGCTGATGTGACCATGGCTATGATCATGGGCCAAGTAGTCGAGCGCTTTGCGACTTTGTGAATCGCGATGTCGGAGGTTAGAGCACCTCCCTTCTTTTGATTCTCTAACTCCCGAGTTTAAACACCTGAGATCAACAATCTGATATTTCCCGTGACTCAACGGTCGTGATCACCTTCTGCATTTTGGGATTTTGTGAGTTCTTATCTAACCTGGTCCTTGCTGACGTGGTTTGCAACTGTCCTTGCTGACATGGATTACCACTCGTGGCACATGTTCTTCTCCTGGATCTGATGGCCCAGATTAGTCCTCGATCCAACGGTTATGATCAACTCACGACTTCACGTTTCAGGTGTTTTAACGTGAGCTAACCATGACTCTTCCAACTCCTGACTCCTGATTTTTCGAAACTTGTTCCAGATCAACGACTCACAACCCTCTATGATCCAACGATCTAGATGTTATCGAGACTTCATGTTTCATGAATTTGGAGGACAACTCACCTTTGACTTCTCCAACTCGTGAGTCAGTGACATGATGATCTCTCGCCACGTGTCCTCTAGATCCAATGACCCATATCATTTTGCGAATTCGCATATCACAAGCTCCTACAAATCTCACCTTTGACCTCTCCAGCTCGCGAGTCAGTGAAATGCTGATCTCTTTCCACATGTCCTCTAGATCCAGCAGCTCAGATCATTTCACAACTTTGCATATCGTGAGTTTGAGAATGGCTCTTGGCCATTATCCTCTTTGAACTTATACTGGATCTAATGGATGCTAGTCCTACGCACTCTAATCCAATGAATGAGGTCTAATCTCCTCTTATACGTTCTCCTCCTGTCTGGACTCTAATCTGACGACCATCAAGTATTCAAGATTGGTGATCCAACAACCACTTTCGCTCCTCCTCTTCAGCTTATGCATCCTCCCTACTTGGAATAATTTATAAGTGTCAAAGGTTCTGTGAACTTTGATCCTTCTGCAAGCCTTGATGTATGGACCTCGTCTACACTTCTGGAAACATCTATCTCTTCTAATCTCTCTCGTCTCTGCACACTGTTCACTTCTTCACCTGAGCTTACATTTTTTCTATTTTGCCATCGATGCACACTCTTATCTTGCCATCAATAACAATCACACCTGTAATCATGACATCGTTGCTATTGTTCTTTCCATCAATAAAAAGCATACTCTGCCTATAAACATGCCAACAATATCCCCCTTTGGCATTCATGGAAACCCTGAGCGGCTACACTATTCAACTTAGTCCTTCAGCTGTAGCATTCAGACCAGACTTTTTCTCCCCCTTTTACATCAATTTCAAAGAAAAAACATGCTCCCCCTGAGTTGTTGCAGTACTGTGTGGAGGTATCAACTATTCAACCAAGACAAACTCCCCCTGAGAGGATGGACCCTCTTATTTGAGTCCCACGGAGTATTTATATCCAACTCACATTCTTCTCCTTCTAATTCTTGGACCTGTTCATCTTCAGCTTCAGTTGTGTCCCCTATAGAAGACTCAATATTTCTCACCTCTTTCACTCGCACTCCTTCATTAACCTTTTCTTGTCAAAAATGAATGACTCTCCCTATCACGCTTCTCTCATCTTCTATTACAATAACTTCATTTTTCTTCCATGATGCCTACAATCCAAGGCTTTTATGACCATATTTGTTACAAGAAAAAAACATTACAAACACTATCATACTTGCTTTCCCTTTTTACAAAGGAAGGACCTGTGTTCGACTTATTAGGAGTACTGATTTCTTCCTTATTGTATCCAAGACCGGATTTTTCATTTGGTGATCTCTGACTATCCAAGATCTCATCCAAGGTCATGGATCTCTTCAGGAACTTTATTTGGGTGTTTGAATTCTCAACCTTCACAACTTATGCTTCTAGCTTATGACATGATTCTTCTTCTACTTCTTCTTTTCTTCCATGGGAGGATTCAATATCGACATCATTATCTGTCCTTATGCCTTTAGCCACCACTTGTCCCGAGTTTACATTTTTCACATTATAATCTTTGGACGTGAACACCTCTTCACAACCTCTATCACACATTTGACTTGTACTGAGAAAATTATGTTTCATACCATCTACAAGAAAAAAATCCTGAGAATTATCCATGGTACACAAACCTTATCTTTGTCCTGCATCATTTACAATATCCTTATGGTTTAAGAAAAGCAAAAGATAGATTTTTAAAACTTAAAGCTTTGAAATATTGCATTCTGAATGGAAATATTTACTGGAAAAATGCTGGAGGCATTTTACTGATTTTTTTATTGAAAGATGAAGCTGATAAATATTTGCAAGAGTTCCATGAAGGGAATTGTGGCGGGCACTAAAATTGGAATACTATTGCTAACAAAATTGCAAGAGATGGTTTTTACTGGCCCAATTTGTTTGCAGATGTCCATAAAAAGGTAACCTCCTGTCACAAGTGTCAGATCTTTGAAGGAAAAAGGAATCTTTTTCCTTTACCTTTGAATCATATTTCGGTTGAAGCCCCATTTCAACAATGGGGTTTGGATTTTATTGAAGATATTCACCCACCATCGTCAAGCCAACAGAAGTGGATCCTTACAGCTACTGACTACTTCACCAAGTGGATTGAAGTTGTACCCTCTAAGCAAGCCACTGATGTTTTGATTATAAAATTCTTGGAAAATAACATTCTCTCTCCATTTGGATGTCCCAAGAAGATTATCATTGATAATGCAACATATTTTAGATAAAAAAATATTATAGAATTTTGCAGTAAGTATCAGATCACTTTAGGGCACTCAATAACCTATTACCCTGAGGGCAATGGGTTGGCAGAGTCTTCTAATAAAAGTTTGGTAAATATCATCAAGAATATGTTGTAGGAAAATAAGAAGTCTTGGCACAACAAGTTGGTGCATTCACTGTGGGAATACAGATTGACTACAAAGAGGTCAATTGGTATGTCCCCATATTAGTTGATGTATGGAACATATGTTGTTTTTCCCACCTCTCTGGGTGTTCTTGTTATAAAGCTATTACAAGAAGTACAGGTAGTAACTAATAACATTCAAAGAAGGATCAATTAGATGATACAACTCCAACATTCCAGAGAGGAGGTTTATAACCAGACCTAGGTGTTTCAAGAGAGCATCAAGAAAATCTATGACAAAAAAATGAAGGAGGATGACTTCAAATTGGGTGATGTGGTACTGAAATGGGATTCAAGAAATGAAGACAAGGGAAAGAATGGAATGTTAAATGTTTTATGAAAGGCCCTTTTATAATTCATTCTTACAGAGGAAAGTATGCATTTCTAATCAAATACATGGATAGATCAAATCTGCCAGGAGGACCTATCAATGGAAGAATGCTCCAGCATTATATTCCACCAAAATAAAGATCTTGTCTAACTCACCTCATTGTACAATTTTTTTTACTTTTATGTCATGTGTGGGTGTTTTTTATCAGATGGTTGAAGCCCAGAGAGAAGACCCTAAGCCACTGTTCAGGATCACCGTATTTACAATTAAAATATGCAGAAAAAGCCATGGAGAAAAAGTTTCAAGGCAGTAGGTAGTTTGTTCTTGGCACCTCACAAGGAGATCACCATCCCCAAGTGGAGATACTGTTATAACCCTATGTTTCATAGGATCACTTGGTGATTATAATCTCCTCCTCTAGTTTTGTTGTATTCTAAATTACAATTATTGTTGGAAATGATTTACAAAAGAAAAAGAAAAAAAAAATCAAAAGAGGGTATAAAAAAAAAAGAAAAAAAATATAAAAAGATAAAACCCCATGAAATAAATTTGGTTTGATTCATACTGTCTAAACATTATCAAACCCTTTAAATTTGTGTTGATAGGTTAGTGAACAAATTTGACCATACAGTCTAATCTTGGCCAAATTAGATAGATTACTGAATAAAGTTTGGCCAAACAATCTGAGCTTGGCTAAATATCTTAGGTTAGAGTAATTATTGACCCAAGAGTTTAAACCGGGTTAATGTGTTAGGTAACTAAATTAGGAACTAGCTTAGCATGTTTTATTTCAATAAAGTTTGCAAAAGGTTGATTAAGTGCCATTTGATTAAGTGCCCTTTTTCTGATAAGTTGGTGAAGTCAATGGAGGGCATGACCCTGCAAGGGGAAGAAATCAAAAGATAGAAAGAAGAGGTAAAAAACCTCCAGAAGCTAAAATCCATGTTCTAGGCCAGCTATAATATAGAGATGTGTAAATCACAAACACTCAGTCAAGAAATATAGAAGCTGCAGAAAGAGACTGTCATGGCTAAAAAATTATCTTAGGCCATGGAAAACATCTGGATGGACATCAACAAGTCAATGTCAGAGATATGGCCATTCATACAAATTGTCTTTGAACAATGTGAATTGGTACAGAAGGCCAAACATGCAATTGAAAAGATAAGGAAATAATTAGGAGAGAGGCCTACAGAGGGCACTCAGCTCATCAAGTTCTTAAAATCCAAGACCAAAGAGGAGTTATAGGCATTGGAGATTCAAGACACGACAAATACCATCATTGAGGTCAAGAAGGTTTTAACCAAGAAAGGATTGATGTTGCAACTAGAGGAGAAAGCTCAGATGATGGACATTGGGGTGCATATATTTTTCAGCAACCTTGACACACTACACAAGAAGGGGCTTCTAGGACTACTAGTGATAAATTATAATCTCATCACTCTGTCAGACTATAAACAAAAGATCAACATAGTGGAAAATGATGGGTCTAAATTTGCAGGCATACAAGGAAGCATCATTAGCAAGGATTTCTTAGAAAATTTGCAGTTGGACCCGAGCATTCAAAATGAGATAAAGTATATTTTTATTACAAAGCCTACTTTTTCCAAGTACACTACAATGGACAAAATATACAAAAAGTTACTCAAGGTTTCCATCCCTAGTCAAAAGATATGGGAAGACCTGTGCTCCTTACTTGAGTAAAAATGACATGGATTTCTGAGTCGAAATGAGGAAGACAGTCAAGTTAAAGTGATGAATCATCAACTACTTCCCCCATAATCAACACCAAGGATTCGAACAGATCATCAACATTCCTATTATTCTGTAATTTGTAATCTAGTCAGTTAGATTTTTCCTCCACAATATCCTAGTCATTAATGACAAGATTATATGTAATTGTTGTATAAATACTTCTCACTTCGAAGTATTGAGGGTTGATTTTTTCTCCCAATGAGATATTTGTGTAATCTTTTACAAAAGGATCGACCAATAATAAAAATAGTATTAACAATATTATTGCTTGAACGTTGGTGATGTTTATTTTTATCTGTTAAATGTTTATATTTCTCTGTGATCATTATGTTTTCAGTTTCTAATTATTAAAAGGAATTTAATGAAAATAATTTGTATAGTGCACTCCATTTCTGGTCTTTTGGTTATCTACATGTTATTCATTTGAGATTAATTAAAGAAATTCTTAATTTCTTCTTTGCTTGGTTGACCCCATATCCCAATGGAAGCTTAAAGCACATTTTCATCCAACTCTTATAAACAAATGAACAAACTCAACTTATTTTAACTAGCCTGATATCTAAAACTCAAACAACTCTAAATCATACATAGAGATCCCTCTCTACAACTGGAAGGGGTAGATCCCAGTTTCAAAAGTGGTTTTGGTAAGTTACCTTTATCAATTTCTTCTGCCCTTGACAACCTCTGGGAATTACAGAGTGTTAACACAAATAACATGAATAAGAACCCGGAACATGGAAGGAGTAGTCAAGTTCCACCCATCCGTAGAATGGATCAGCCAAATCACTTGATCCAATCACCCCAAGCCTGATCATGAATCCATAAGGGAGAACTAAGCTTCATGTTTCAATAGTCCTTTCATTATTTACAGTTTCCTAAAACATAGAGTGCTCACACAACAACTCCTTCTCCTCTGTTCCCTACAAAAATATATATATTTTTGTTATTTTCCTTCTTCCACATGCTAAGCAGTGTCCTGCCTCCTCGTATATGTGTATATATATATTTATATTTTTTTGGTGTGTTAATCACTAGAATTGACTTCTAATACTTGTTCTTTCTTGTCCACGGTCAACTTCAACTTGTTCCCCACTCATGGATTCATAATCATCTCTTTTTAACTTAGTTGTTCCTTATGTTCCCTTCATTTAATTAATAAAAAAAAGTGTCTCTTACATATGTCCAATAAGTAAGGACACTTGGTGAGTGACTCTATTGCAGGATAATTAAATAATTAACAGTTAAATTTACCCACTAACTCTATATTCAAAATTTTCACTTAAGTAAATTATTTAGCATGCTTCTTTACTTTATTCAACGGGTATTACATTGGTGGACTGGACCAACCATCCAATTCCACATCTTCATATTCACATGGCACAAAGTACAACCGCATTCAAATTTGTAGTGTAGGTATAGGGAGATGGGCTCGGTACAGTTCTAGTTTTCTAGAACAGAAAACGACACTTCCCTCCCGTCGTTCAGCATACCTTTCTTTCTCTTTGTTCTGTTCTGAGACTCCAGCTTCTGTGGCTCTCGAGGATGGCTAGTAGCACTATTTCCAGGGGAAAAATAAATCTCTCTACTTGTAAAGAAAAGTTTTGTTGATACTACTACTTGAATCTCCAGGTAACTTTACCCATATTATTCTATGGAGCTCTACCTGGTTATTTTTATTTGATTCAAAATTTACTCTATAAAATAAGGATTTGTTTTTTCTATCATATCTCAAGTTTCTCCCTGGTAAATCTCCTTTAGTTTCCTTGATTTTACTCATTCTGGGGAAGGTTTCCTCGAATACAATATATACCACTACTATCCACTATACTTAATCCCTACTCTCATGACTGTAAATGTCGATTTGCTGAGCGTAATGACTTCTATCTGATATTGTTTTTATTCTAATTTTCTTCGGATAGGGTAATACCTTATCCTGGATTAAACGTATAGCCAAAAATGATTAAGGAGTAACATTTTGTCTTACTGCATCTGTGCGGTCAGGATTCAAATATAAGCGATTATTCTGTCCTAAATTTGGTTAGTTAAACACGTGTTTCCTCTCAGCATATAGAGGCATTTTGTTTCTCGAGTTTGTTATGGTAGAACAAAACTAAAAGTCAAGTTTTCACTACCTCTTTTTGTGGTCCAAATGATAATATAAGATAACAATTATGAAGGGTTTCCACGCTTTTCACATTAACCTTGATGATTAATAATGTTTAGAGTCCAAGTTTTGTCGAAGTGACAGTTCGGAAATTACTCCTACTCTGTTTACTTCAATTTTGTTTCTCTCAGTTTAGTGTCATTCAACTCATTTCCTTCAAGCTCGAATCTTCTGAGTGAAGGAGTTTTAACAAAAACTATTGCACATATTATTATTGACTGTGTTTTATATATAATAAATTTTTGGGGTACGTTTTTAATGATGGGTCTCTTATGTTTGCAAGAGAACCCATCAGGACAAGGAGGGTTCTTCACTGAATTTCCTTTGTCAATATTCTTCGAATTGGAACCCAGTTGAGAGGTTAGTTTACTACATAATTCATACCTCATTTCTTTTATAAACAGGAAGGTATTTTCCATATTCCGAGCCATACCGATGGAGACGATTTCTCTTTGAATATGGTAATATTTTTAATAATATTGTTTACTTTTATTTATTTACTATTATCGGTCACCTTACAAATTGCTGTTTTTTTGTGTGTTTCTGCAGTAGGAATAAATAATCCAAGATTTAGGACCCACAGATACCAACAAGGTACTCGGGTTCTCGTATGGGAGAAAACTCCCAGTCTTTATTCCACGAAACTCCTGGTTTAAATTTGTAACTTTAATCCCAGTCTTCGTTCTTTATTTTAAATATGCATAAACAAGGTCTGTTTCTTATCAATTTCGTATCATTGTTATTGTTTAATCGTCACCTAACTCGGCGGTTCTACAACCTATTATGCATTGTGAATTTCTACCTGACCTATTTGGCCCTGAATATTCCTCATAATTCAATTGCTTGATTTATTAATCCCACTGTCAGTTCCAGTAATGGTTATGATTATACCCTTAAATCCAATCTTACTTGTCATAATTAAAGTGCACAACCAAAGAAAGTTTCATTACTAGTCTTCGATGTTGTTTGTGTAACTTTCACATAGATGTGTCGTTGTATTTTCCTTGCATACATTTTATGTTATTGTTTTTCCTTGTAATGGACTATACACGTAATGGGTATAACCGTTTACTTAGGATTTCCATATCCCGTACGCACACAACAATGTTTATCTCTTACACATGTCTCATAAAAGAGTACAATTTTATTAACAGAAATAGAACATATCAAAATGTATTGATTGCTTGGTATTTAATATTTAATTCACTTTTTCATTTATATATATATATATATAAATTAATTTACTTATATTCGAAGAAAATATCTTCTTGTTGCTTATCCTTATTTAGACATTCTAAAAATATGGATACAATGACTAATCATGGTCCTCTCTTTTATGTGAGGAACCCATCATACTGCGCCCACCGCCAAACCCCTTTCTCAGATCATGAACTCCAAGTATGAGTTCTACATTCCAACAACTTAATACCAAATCATTTCCAAGTATTAATCATCACACTTTGGCACACACACAGAAAAATGATCGAAAGGTACTCGATTTCCTTCACTAGCTCCAAAATTTGGAGGAGAACAATGACGCTTTCAACTGGTTTATTTCACTTATTCAACTATAACCTGTACAATATTTGATTAAAAGAAATTGATTTACCCCTCTCTTAACATTGTGTATGTGGATTTCAGATTCGCAATTCAATGGTTGTAATCAATGGTTGTAATAATATAATTTATTTATTGTATATAAGTATCTAAACTTTATTTTATACGATAGATCAATGAAATTTTTGTAAGTAACATTATGCAATTTTTTCATGAATTCTATATAAATAGTTAGAATTTTTTTTTGATCCATATCAAACATATATATATTTATTAAATTTATTTTTTTTTCTAGGCAACAATATAAGTACTTTATTTTTATATTCTCCATTCTAGATTACTTCAAAAGAAACCACTATAAAAACTACTTTGATTATCATACTTAAATAACACTTCATAGTCTCACTAATAGCCTTAACCTTCACCATTAAATTTAAAAATAATTTGAAGAAAAACCTGGAAAACATAAGGAGCATCCAAGTTCCACCCAACCTTAGAATGGATCATCCAAATCACTTGATCCAATCACCCACAAGATTGATCATGAAACCATAAGGATGAAATCAGCGTCTGTTCCAGCAAGACTTTTGTGTCCTCAGTAGTTTCCTAACACCTTTGTGCTCACACAACAACTTCTTTTGTTTTCGTTTTATTCACAAGCATACAATTTTTATCAGTGAATCCTTCCCTTTAACATGTTGAGCAACATCTTTCCTCCTCACACACACACACATATATATATTTTAATTTTCCCAGGTCTTAGTTTTCTCGAAGATCTTTTCCCTCTTTGGAAATTTTCACAACTTTGGAAATCCATGATTTCGAGGGTGTTTCAATCACCAAAATTGACTTTTGACACATGTCCTTCCATGCCGAGGGTTATCTCCAACTTGTTCCCCACTCATGGATTCATGATAATCTCTTTTTAACTTGGCTCATCCTTATGTCCCCTTTATTAATAAAATAAAAATACTTGCCTCTTACGTCTGTCCACAATAAAGGACACTTGGTAATTCAATATTTTTCCCAGAATTTACATTAACAACAATCACTTTTCTCCTACTAATCCTAAAATTGAATTTTCCACTTAAGGAAATTATTTAACTTACTAAATAATTTTGATTGGGGGGTATTACATACTCTCCCCCTTGGACATAACACCATCATCAATGTCAATGCTTATTGTTTTCGCTCATAATTGGAACAAATATGGATATTCCTTTCTCATGACATCCTCCAACTCCAAAGTAGCTTCTTCAGGACTGAAATGATCCCATTTAACTCTTACCTGGACAATGACCTGATTCTACAACATTGTTTCTTTATTATCCATACTGCGCACAACTTCTACCTGGAATTTGCCTTCTGGTTTGGAACGTCTCCAACCATCAACCCCACTATCGGGCAACGCTACTGTGCGGAACATTCTCATACATATATATTTAATATGCATATTTAACAAAACAATATTGAATAAACACATAATTACTGCTAACATACATAATTAATGGAATTAACAGTAATGCATACATTCAATGTAATACATGAACACATACAAGCATCACAGATATGCATTTTAATTGAAATTAAACAGATAATGGTACTTATCTTTGGAACTGGAGTAACTCCACCAATTACGTGCAGACCTTCCACGAACCTCCCAACCTTAGACCACGCTTCTCATCATGCTCAGCAGTGGGTCACCCCTGAGTTCGGAACAAGCTCCACCCAGGGCAAGGGAATCATAGACTAGGCTGAGGTTACAGGAAAAATTCATAGAGAAACCGAAATGATTCTCTCTAGGAGCCTTCTTATGCAAACTACTCACGGACTCTCATTCCCCAAATACCTGTTCCACCCGGGAGTATACACCTTCACAAGAGCAGTCCATCAGTTACTTCACCTCCCTCTTTGGGTCTCGGCAACAGGTCGGATCAGGAATTATCAGAGCTCTGTAGTTGGTGCTGGACTCTCTCTGGGAGAAAACCACTTCCCAACAGACTCTCTCACCTAGAGAGAGCTTCTCACAGGCTTTAAAAATTGCATCTTCTACCACAGGCCTAAAAACCCACTTCTTCATCTCACTCCTTGACACAACTCCAGCCAGGTGAGGACAACAACAACGATTCAACACTCATTCACACAGGGATTAGAGTAGCAATAATAGATGGGCATGGAACTGCAAGCGGCAACAACCCACACTAAAACACAGAACGACTAAAGCGATTACCCAGGTGTAGGGTTCCTCATAAAACACAGAAAAACTCAGGGATTTTGGGTTTCAAGATGCATGACAAGAAAATTATGCAGAGGTCAATGATGGAGGCAAAACATAAAAACCAGACAAAATTCACGGGAATACACTGGTCGCTTCACAGTTCTGGTTTTTAGGAATGTGTGGTTGTGCCAAGGTTCCATGCAGATACAAAAAGGTTCAGAATGAGGATCATTCCATGGGTTTTTCCCACTGGTTTGAAGGTGTGGGGCAAGAAAAGGAATAGGTCGATCACAAATATCTCACGGTTTCAGATGGAGGATCAAGAAAATTGTTAGAACGAACCCCCAACACACCTGACGCTTCAGATTTTAACTGCATGCACCCAGGCCGACACTTGTCTTCCTGGAGCTGCATGAATTACCTTTTGCACACATTTCCTTTCCTAGGTCTTAGGATAAAAGCATGTCTTGCACACAACTTTGGAATAATATTAAATTATTACTCTCAAGGACTTAAGCCCCTAATCTTAGCCCCTTTTTCCAACCTTTCAACTCATTTTCCCTTACCCACCCTATGAAATATTAGTTCCCCATCACTCTTTCTTCGTGGTCAGTCTGCACGCAATGATGTTTAATATTTATTAATGTTCTGGATAATTACATATACAAAAATAAGTGACTGGCCTTTAACACTTAGGCTCTCTGGCCTAATAAACACATAATCCCACCAACTTCTCAAGACTCGGCTCACCAGCCTACAAAACCTAATTACAATTAATAATATAACTAGGGCACGTCCTTGGGGTATTACAATCCCCTCCCCTTGTTTTTTCACTGTCCTCAGTGGAACTCTTTACACAACATCAACAAGATTTTCAAAATCTTCAAAAAGATGCGGGTATTTTGCCCGCATAGCATCTTCATGTTCCCATGTCGCATACTCAGTACTGTACCAGGTCCAATGGACCTTTACAAGCCCTATGGATCGATTCCAGAGATGTTTTCTTTTCTGGTCTAATATGTTCACATGATGCACTTGCAGGATACCTTCCTGCTCCACCTGAATCACATTCCAATCGATTACATGATTAGCATCAGGTATATATTTCTTAAGAAATGAAATATGAAACAATTTATGTATAGTCATGGATGCAGGTAATGCAAGTGTATATGCAACTGGCCCAATCCTTTCTAGGATTCCAAATGGCCCACGAAATCTGGCTTCCAACTTTGAACAATTTGCCATCCTCGGGGAACTTCTATTGGATTTCACTTTTAGGAAAACATGATCACCCACTCTAAACTCTCTATGGTTTCTATTTTTATTAGCATAACTTTTCTTCCTGTCTTGGGCAGCCTTCAAATTCTGCTTAATCTTTAGCATTTTCTCTTCCATTTCCTTGAGCAACTCTAGCCCAACTACTGCCCTATCAACTGGATTATCCCATCATACTGGAGTATTGCACTTTCTTCCATAAAGTGCTTCAAATGGGCTCATCTTCAATGATGCTTGATACCCATTATTGTAGGTGAATTCTACCAAGTGTACGTAGTCTTCCCATTTAGATGGTTTGTCCATCACATACATCCTTAGTATGTATTTTATCACTCTATTCACTCGATCTATCTGCCCATCAGAATCAAGATGATAGGTTGTGCTAAAGTTCAGATTCGTTCCAAATCCTTTGAAAAAAACCCTCTAGAACTTAGAGCTAAATTTATGGTCCCTTTCAGACACAATTATCTTGGGAATACCATGTAATTGTTCTATTTCCCTCATAAAAATATCAACAACGTTAGCTGCCTTGTGAGTAGTCTTTAGTGGAATAAAATGGGCATATTTCGTAGGCTTGTCCACCACCACCATGATTGAATCATGTTGCTTGCCGGTTCTAGGCAATGCCATGATGAAATGCATTGTTACCACTTCCCACTTCCACACAGGAATGGGTAAAGGCTGTAGAAACCCTGCTGGGTGCCTATGCTCAGCTTTAACCTTCTGACACTCCATACATTTGGCGATGTATTCAACAATCTCTCTCTTCATACCTAGCCAAAAGTAATGGCTTTTGACTATTGCAACTATTTTCTAATATCCAAGGTGCCCATCATAAGGCACATTATTCATTTCATTCAAAATCATAAGTTTCAAGTCCTGGACATTAGGTACATAAATTATGTTCTTGTACATAAGTGTTTTGTTAGTTTTCAATTTATAATTATCCACTTTATGTGGCATCTTACCTTGCTGTATCTTTTCTACCAAATCCCTATACTGCAAATCTGTATTTTTAGCCTTCGAAATTCTGCCTTTAATATCAGTTCGGTACATGCTAATGGATGTAGCATGTAATTCATGCACTCTCCTACTGAGCGTATCAACCACTTTGTTCTCTTTTCCTTTGATATGCTTGATATCAAAGTCATATTCACAAAGAAACTCCAACCACCTACTCTTCCTAGCATTCAAGGTTGATTGATCAAACAAATACTTTAGAACGTTGTGGTATGTCCTTAGTTCTAATATCTTTCCCATGAGGTAATTCCTCCATTTCTTTATAGCATGAACTATGGATGCCAACTCCAAATCATGAGTGGCATAGTTCTTTTCATGCTCTCTAAATTTTTTGGATTCATAACAAATTACGAATCCATTTTGACAGAGGACTCCTCCCAGTCCTTATTTTCATACATCTGTACACACTACAAAGTCTTCATTCGTATCTGCAATCCTCAGGATTGGAGCACTCGTTAATAGCTACTTCAATCACTGAAATCTTTTCTCACATTCCTCTGTCCATTGAAATTTCTTCTCCTTCCTTTGCAAGGAAGTGATACGGTAAGCTATCCTTGAAAATACTACATTGAACCTTATGTAATAGCCATCTATACCCATAAAGGATCTAAATTCTGTTACATTCTTCGACACTGACCATTCTCTGATGACCTCAATCTTCTCAGGATCTATAACTATCCCATCCTCTGAAATAATATGGCTCAAGTAATGGATTTGTTTTTGATAAAACGAGTAGTTTCTCAACTTGGCATATAATTGGTTCTCTCTTATCACTTTCAGAACCATGCTCAGATGTCCTTCATTCTCTTTCTCCAACATGGAATACACCAAGATTTCATCCAAAAATACTATGGCAAACCTGTCTAGATTGTCCCTAAATACACCACTCATTAGGCACATGAAAACAACGGGTACATTTGACAACCCAATCAACACCACTATGAATTCATAATGACCATACCTTGTTCTGAAGGCAGTCTTGCTGATGTCTTCATCCTTTATCCTTACCTGGTAATATCCTGACCTGAGGTCTATCTTCGAAAATATCCTCACATCCTTCAACTGATCGAAGAGGTCATCAATCCTCGATAGAGGATATTTGTTCTTTACAGTTACTTTGTTCAATTATCTGAAATTGATACACAATCTCAACGTCTCATACTTCTTCTTCACGAATAGGACCGGGGGACTCCAAGGTGACACTCTTGGGCATATATACCCCTTCTTCGGAAGCTCTTCAAGATGAAATTGTAGTTCTTTCAGCTCTAGCGTACTCATTATGTAAGGAGATTTTGATATTGGAGCTACTCCACACATCAAGTTTACAAAAAAGTCAATATATCTCTTCAAGGGTAGTCCAGGTACCTCCTGAAATACATCTTCAAACTCCTTTAGTACTACATGATATCCAATCTTTGAGAATTCATCCTTAGATGCTTCCTCCACATGGGCGACAATTAATTGACAACCTTTCCTGTAGCACTTCTTCAACTACATTGCTAGGATTTATCTAATAGCAACAACTATGGGAATTCCTTGGACTATTTTCCAATTTCCTTCCTCATCTAGGCAAGTGAATGCCTTGTTACAACATTCCAAGATGGCATGGTGTTGGTCCAACCAATCCATTACAAATAAACAGTCATAAGAACCTAAAAGTAGAATGTTCAATTCAACCTTTGTGCTCATTCCGTTCATTTCCACTGGACAAGACTTAACTAACTCAATCACTTTCCTCTTAGTTCATCTAGCCAGTTGTAGTAACCAAGACTTTTCATGTTTTCTTCTCGACAGTTGCAAAATTTCCACCACTCTAGGATTTATATAACTATGGCTCCCCCCTGAATCAATCAAAATAGTAAAGGCATGGATGTTGATCATACATTCCACTTCAATCACGTGTGACTAATATTATGCTTGATTTTTGTCCATGGCTGCGTAGATTCTTGGTATTATACTACCCATGTCTTCCACTGTTTAAGTTTGTTGAACATTATGGACAACTCTCACTTTTCCATTTTGTGGGGACAATCTCTGTACTTTTGGTTCCCCTGACAACTCCAACACTGAATGGGCGTCTTCCTTGGCCTTTGTTCCCCTATGTCAGCCATTCTTGGATCTCTAAATGATGGCTTTCCTTAAGGACTGCTTCTGAAAAAGGGAGGTTTTTTTCCCTTCTGTCTCTGCTCTTTGTTAAACTTCTTCTGGTCATCCCAAGCATTCTGAAAGGTAGTCTTTTCTCTTTGCTACTCATATAAGCATTTCTCTCTTCTTATAGTTTCTTCCATAGTATTAGGGTCATCATACTGGATCTTTTCACTAATGGAAGGTGGTAGTCCACTCAAATACCTTTGAATCTTGACAGTCGCATCTTTGATGAATGAAACATACTTCAACAATTCCAAAAATCTTCATTCGTATTCATTAATGATCATGCTGCCCAGTTTGAGTTCAAAGAACTCTTTCACATTTATGTCATAATATCTTTTAGTAAAGTATTTCTTATTGAAATACCTCTTGAATTCTTTCCAAGTGACATATTTCTCTTTAATGTGTTTCACCTTCACAAGCTGATCCCACCACATGGATGCTTTTCCTTTCAGTTGATACATCGCAATTCTTCCTTCTACATGAAAGGAATAATTTTGCAATTGGAAATATTTCTTCATGCCAAGAAACCATGTTTCGACATATTCCTCCTTCTTATGTTCTCCATCAAACGTAGGAGGCTTAATCTTGCTCATTTCTCCCTTCAGTTCATCCACTCCAGATCTCCTATGATTTATGGTAGGAGATGGGCTTGAACTACTTTGTGTCCTCCTCTTGGAGTGACCTTGGGAGTGATGATGGTGTCTACCAGTACTCCTTGATCTTCTTCCCTCAAAAGTCTGGTGAATCCCTATTTTGCTCGAGTCTCTCTCCTTGTCCAACTTCTTTTCTATTCTCTCCATACTTTTCATCAACTTTAAGTTGAGTTTTCCCTGTTGTTCCTTAGCTTTCATGATCTTTTTTCTATTTGTTCGGTGAATTTGGGAATATTTATGAAATATTTAAATGATTTTCATCATATGCCCTTCCTTATCTATCTCTTCTCCATGCCCATTAGAGTTATACCCTTCAACTCCCAAATGAACATCCATACCTTTAGCTTCATTCTCTGAACTGGAATCATTATGTGCCTCCTCCATTTCTTTGCACTTAGTGGCAACTCTATTCAGTTCTGGCACTTTTTAAACTTCTATAAACACAATGTGCAGACAACCAGAATTTGTCAGGTGATCATTCCTTAACAAATCCCACAACATTAATAAACAAATCTAATTCAAGAAAACTTTCAAACTCGATTTTATTTCAGGGATCTGCTCTGTGAATTTTTTTGGAACTATCCCCTTTCTCTCAGTCCCCAACCCATGCAACCAAGGATCATGACCAAGCGCTAGATCAATAAGTGCTTACTCGAGCCTTCGGCCTTTGGCTTTAGAATATTTTCAAAGAACAAAACAACAATATATCGGAGTTCAGAGTTACCAAACTTGCGAAGTAGAGTGGATCAACAGTCCATGTCTACCCATCATCCAATGACTGACGCTTACTATGGAACCTCATATGTCTGAGTTCTGGGTCTTCGAGTCTTCAGGACTTCGAAGCTTCGGAGGATCTCGCATCCACACATCCAAATTGTTAATCTTCGAACATTCCCAATCACCTTTGGTGACATCATTATGTCACATCACTTAATGTTTTCCAATTGTGGGGGCATGCAACGGTGGTTTGGAGCAACCCACCTTTCATTCCACAATTCTTCTAACACTGACATGTAACCCCTCAATGAAACCTCGGTTTGGATTGTGGGACCTCCTTGGAGAATTAACTTCCATGCAACTTGGGTCCCCACAATGTCTCCTGGCCATTGATCTTGATGTATCGTGATCAATTCCACTGTGGGTCCTCTAACATTTAACTACTTTATATAACCTCGGGCCCCACTAACCCTGCTCATATAGGATTCCACATGGTGGAATACTAGCGACTAATACGTGGCCCATTCATATGGGTGATACTCGTCACTTTCCTAATGCCATCTCAACCTTCCACAGTTTGTATTCCACTTATAGTTGGCACACAACCCATGTGTCCACCTCACCTCTAGGTGACATAATCATGACTCACCACTTTGGCTCTTCGAGCTTCAGAGCTTCGAGAGTTTCAACTCCTCTACATTCATTTTTTCCTGGAGTGCTTTCTCCCGGAGTTCACGATCCACCAACATATGTCCTCCTTCACGATCAACAACTATGAGTGACTTCGACACTTCGGGCTTCGGGAGTTTCAAACTCACATCACTTTCCTTCTCTCGAAGTACTTCCACCTGATGTAGACGATCTCTTAACACATGTCCTTCGCAACGAATGGTTGTGATCTACTTCGACCTTCATTACTTCAGGATTTTGTCACACTCCACACTTGAAATCCTCCCAAGTGAATTCCCTTTGCCTTCCTGGACATGGATCTAATGGTCATACCCTTTTCCTATGATCTATAGTGTATATCTCTTTCAGACTTTGAATCTTTGGGTTTTATCCTTTCTCTTACCTTTACATTCAGTTTCACCGACGTCGCAAAGTATGAAGTGCTTCTAGGTTACCCTTTCTTCACTCTCTCCATATCTGACGGTCGTAAAGGTTTTGCCTCTCCTTTCGAACAGATCCTATGGCTCCAACATCCCAAGTGTTGAGCTCTCTCTCTCTCTCTGGTCAAATACCATGTCGACTGCGGTTTTATTCTACTGCTACTTCTCCTGAGCTTTTTAACATGGCCAAGTAACCCCTTCGCACTCAGAAGCATTATAAGGTCTGAAATTGGTTCCTATGAACACCATTTGCACTCAAAACCTTGGGTCCAAAGACCAATTATCCATCCCATCTAGGCTCATCTTTGAAACCATGATCTGATACCATATTGTAACATCCCCGACCATCAACCCCATTGTTGAGCAATGCTACTACGCGAAACATTCTCATACATATATATTTAATATGCATATTTAACCAAACAATACAGAATAAATAAAGAATTACTGCTAACATATGGAACTAACAATAATTCATGCATTCAATGGAATACATCAAAACATACAAGCATCACAGACATGCATTTTAATTGAAATTAAACACATAATGATACTTATATTTGGAACTAGAGTAACTCCACCAACTACGTTCAGACCTTCCACGAACCTCCCAACCTTAGACCACGCTTCTCATCATGCTCAGCAAAGGGTCACCCCCGAGATGGGACCAAGCTCCACCTAGGGTGAGGGAATCCTAGACTAGGTTGACGTTATAGGAAAACTACACAGAACAACCAGAAGGATTATCTCCAAGAGCATTCTTACGCTCACTACTCATGAACACTCATTCCCCACATGCTTGTTCCACCCGAGAGTATACACCTTCATAAACATAGTCCATCGTTTGCTTCACCTCCCTCTCAGAGTCTCGGCAACATGCTGAATTAGGAATTCTCAGATCTTCGTAGTTGGTGTTGGACTCTCTCTGGGAGAAAACCACTTCACAGTAGACTCTTTCACCTGGAGAGAGCTTCTCACAGGCCTAGAAACTTGCTTCTTCTACCATGGGCCTGACAACCCACTTCTTCAACACACTCCTCAACTCATCTCCAGCCAGGTGAGGAAAAAAGAAACGGTTCAACACTCATTCACACATGGATGAAAGTAGAAACAACATATGGGCATGGCACTGTAGGCAGCAACAACCCATGCTAAAATATGGCACGACTAAGGCGATTACCCAGGTGTCTGGTTCCTCAGAAAACACAGAATGAATCACAGATTTCAGGTTTCAGGATGCATGATAAGAAAATTATGTAGAGTTCGATGATGGAGGCCAAACACAGAGACCAAATGGAATTCACGGGAATACACCAATCGTCTTCATGGTTATGGTTTTCAGGAATGTGTGGTTGTGTGGAGGTTCCACGCAAAGGGACAACAGTTCATATGGAGGATTATTCCATGGGTTTTTCCCACTGTCTTCAAGGTGCGAGGCAAGAAAACGAAGAGGTTGATCACAAATATCTCACAGTTTCAGACGGAGGATCGGGAAAACTGGCAAAACGAACCCCCAACTCAGCTGATGCTTCAAATTTTAACTGCATTCACCCAGGTCGACACTTGTCTTCCTGGAGCTACATGTGTTCCCTTTGGCACACATTGCCTTTCCTAGGACTTAGGATAAAAACATGTCTTTCACATTTCTTTGGAATAATAATAAATTATTATTCTCAAGGACTTAATACCCTAATCTTAGCCTCTCTTTCCAACTTTTCAGCCCCTTTTCCCTTTCCCACCCTATGGAAGTTTAGTCCCCCATCACTCTTTCTTTGTGGTCAGTCTACACACAGCAATGTTTAATCTTTATTAATGTTATTCATAATTACATATACAAAAATAGGATCCTGGCCTTTAACACTTAGGATCTCCAGCCTAATAAACACATAATCCCACCAGCTTCTCAACACTCGGCTCACCAACCTACAAAACATGATTACAATTCATAATATAACTAGGGCACGTCCTTGGGGTCACATGGTTCCACCTATAACATGTTTCAATCAATTACATGAGTGTGGTCATGAACATATTTCTTTAATAACGAAATATGGAAAACATTAAGCACTTTTAAATTTGTCATTAGTGCTAGCTAATACACCACTGTACTAATTCTAGCTAATACTTCGAATGGTCCAAAACACCTTGGTGCCAACTTGGCACATGTCCATATTTTTAATGAACTCCTTTTCTCTTTAACTCTTAGATAGACATAATCCCTGACATTAAATTCCTAATGATGTCTTTGTTGATCTCCATAACTTTCTTTTCTATCTTGTACAACTTTTAGATTCTTTTGAGTCTTTTTAACAATCAATTCCATTTCCTGTAACATATCTGGTCCATCCATGATTCAATCAAATGAATTGTCCCATCTAATAGGAGTTATACATTTTCTACCATAAAGGATTTCATATGGACTCATTTTGGTTGAACAATGATAACCATTATTGTAGGAGAATTATGTTGGAAACA
>ML781485.1:259188-304722 GCA_009831015.1 Picea engelmannii | reverse complement strand
TCGTAATTTGAATTGTCATATATAAGCTTGTTGTATAATAGGTTTCCCCTTTTGCAGAAGTTTATAATCAGAAAATTGTTATGATAATCTTTTATGTCTTGTTTGTTCTGTAATAATACTTCAGGAAGCATTATAGCTGATCGATTCCGAGCAGCTTAGAGGCCTAACTAGTGTGAGTTTCCCTCCTCCAATCAGCTTAGAAGTCATCTTGCACAGAGCAAACTTGGAGCGTTTCCAGGTTAATTAGTTAGGTGTTTATAGCTTTAATTAATTAGCAGTTTAGTTAGATTAGATTACTTAATTGCAAGTAATTTCCTTTTCTGTTTTATAAAATACAAAAAGACAAAAATAGGTTATTGGTTGTCTTAAGGCAGCAAACACATGAGTTTTATAGGTTTTTATCAAATCTGTGATTTGTCTATAATGTATATTTGTGAATAGAGAGTGATTATAACTGGTAATTAAGTAGTTGATTTGAGTTACTATGATCATAGCTAATATTTTGTAGATATAGAATAGTTGGTAGTTAGTAGTTAGATTAGTATAGTTAGTTTTAGTTTAATTTCTTTTATTTAATTAGTTAGTTTGTTTTAGTTAGTTTTTTTTTATTAGTTTCTAGTTTCCTTAGTTTAGATCATTTAACTTAGATCAACTTTCTCTTCGGTTTCCTTACGAGACCTTAGAGCGGCCAATGGAGCCGTTAAACTCGTCAGGGTGGTCCATACCAAACGGCTTGGGTTATTTAGACAACCTCGGACCGGTTCCACTCTTCCAGTTGACGGACGGTCATTTTCGCCCGTCAACACTATGTTAACTCAGGAATACTCATTATGTAGGGTGATTTTGACATAGGGGTAGATCCTGATACCAGGTCAATAGAATAATATATTTCTCTTCTGGGAGGTAACTCGGGTATTTCATCAACAAAAGCATATTTAAAATATCTTAAAACCACATATTCCTCTCAATTTGGTTTGTCATTATCATTTTGTATATTCATCACCTGAATTAGTTGGCATCCCTTCCTTATGCACTTTTAAAGATGCATAGATGATATCTATCTTACTGAAACTGGTTTTCTTAGTCCTTGTATTGTTATGTTTACATCTTAATCTTGATATAGAAATGACTAAATTTGTAACAGTTTAGTAAAATCTTGTGTTTTTTTTTTCTGTAAGTGAGTTTAAGAACCTGTATTACTAAAGAGGGGTTATAGTACAAAAAAGGGGAACTCCCTAGTCTAACGAAAAGGAAACCAGGCCAAAGGTTCCTAAGTTGCATTTTCTGAAATAGGTAGGGGGTAGGACTTGCTACCACCATCGGAAACTAGCCTAGTCCTACCATATCCAGTTATTGACAGCATAGCACAAACAACATGAAAAGGATAAACCAAATAATAGTAACAGAAGTTGGGATTGACCCAGGACTGTCCCGACTAAATTGGCAATGGACTAACCAGACACTAGTCCAGACTTATTATATGTTTCTTCCCTTCATCTACCTGGCCCTTGTTCTCCTCCTTTTTGGGGGACTGTGCGAGTCTTTATGATATGTGTTGGTGCTCCTTTCCTATTAGCTGGCATGATGTTCATGTGATGGACGTAGCATAGGTATAGGTTGAATTGAGAAGCCAACTGCTCCAGCTTGGATTTCTAGTTCGTCTCGACCTCAGTTAGTAGTTTGGTGATGGTTTCCAGACTGTTGAGGCATCTCAATATTCCGTTCAATAGTTTCATGTGTTCCTTGTTGTTCTCCCTTCTAGCATCCTCCCTCTTCAAGATCACTTGGACAATAAACATATTTTTTTTCCATGCCATCTCCACCGTTTTGTGATAGAGGGTTTTCCCAGGCTGCGTGGCTCTAGGGTCAGTTACCCAATTTGTTTTCTAGACCAAAGCATCCCATGTTTTTCCCTTGCGCTTTTCATTGATTTCCTTCTCCATCCAGGTGATGGTTGCCTTTCCTTTTGGTGAAACCAGAGTATGAAAGGTTCCTTCCTCGTCTCTTGCCGCCTGCTCCATCCTTGAAATTCACCAAGGATTGTTCTCAGTTCCCTTCCCCTAGAGGTTTCTTTTGTTGTTCGTTCGCTTCATACACACGATCCCGTCTGGCCTATGGTTGCTCCTTTGTTTCACTCTCAACCTATTTATGTCTTCCCAGGGGTTCCTCCTTTCCCTGATCTTGTGTCTTTTGGTAGCCTCTGCACTTGCACTCTTCTGTTTTCCTCTCCCCCTACTGTTTGTTCTCTTATTGAGCTTCCCTTGCTTCAAGAATGTCCTTCTAATCATGGTCTACCTGTAGAGGTGAAAGTTCTTGTCCTTTTTCTCCATCATGGTACGTATGTTCATGATGACTCAACCGTTATCCTTGTGCTTTCCCTTGTGCCTACACACTTGAAATCCTATTGGGCAGATCCTCGTAACCGATCCTTGGCATGGTGGATCAATACTAGTTCGTGTCAATCCCTCTTGCCTTATGTCATTAACTGCCTGTTGATTGTCGTTGATACTTTCCCATGGGATTTCCCCACCTATCTTACTATTAACACGGTCTTATTGTCATACCCTCACCTGTTGTATAAGTTGATTTGACAATGTAAATGGTAGTCAAGTGTTGGGAAGTCATATCCTGCCTGCGTCCTACATTCCTTTCACTTGGAATTTCGTTGTCCTCCTCAACATGACCCCCCTTGCTTAATTTGTTGTCTCGATCTTTTGTCTCTAGTTGGGTATAGTCAGTTCCAAATTGTCCTTGCGGAATTTTAATCCAAGTAGTATCTAGTTCTAGTCCTTCCTTGCTAACCCCCTCATTGGCAATTATATCTTCCAAGCCATTTGTTGACCTATGTACCCAACACAACTCCATGGTGTTAATTGCTTGCAAATTCTCTTGGATGTTTTGGAGGGAGTGTGCCAAGAACCAGTGTTTTTGAACCTTTCCCACTCTGGTGTCATTTTGGAGTGTCTTCACTGTGTTGATGACCAGGGTGGAGTCACCTTCCACGATAATGTTGGTCATCCTTTCTCGGCTTAGAATTTTGAGACCAAGCTCCAGTGCTCCAAATTTCATTTCATTGTTGGTTGAGTTTCCCAAGATCCCAACGTATAGTTGGATTATGTTTCCCCCACTATCTCTGATCACCCCTCCCATTCCTGTCATTCCTAGGTTACCTTTTTCCACCCCATCAAAATTTAAATTGAGGAGCCCTGTCGGAGGAGGTGTCCATTTGCGCTCTCCTAATTGGAGTTGCAGTGTCTTCCCTACCTGTGTGTTGTTGTGCCCATATTTTAGGTGAAAAGTCTCTAGGATTTGGGATTCCTGGCCTGTGAGTTGTGCTCTTTCAACCGGGAAGTTGTGGCTCTACACTATTTCTTGGATTTGTGAGATTATTGATTCCTTGAGTTGCTCTTCTGGGAGGCTTTCATTTTTGAATATGCAACCGTTCCTTTCTTTCCATATTTCCCATATGATCATCCATGGCATGAGGTTCCAGTAGAGGTTTACCATTTCATTTTTTATGTAACTCTCATTCGAGTTACTAATGGTTGAGATGATGTTACCTCAGGTCCTATTGGACTGGCAGAGGATGCCTACTACCTAGTCCTATATCTTTGTTGTGTAGTTACAATTATCGAGGAGGTGATTTGTTGTTTATTCTTTAGCTTGATAGAGGTGGCATCGTGATGGGCCTATGAAACCTATTTTCCTTAGGTTTTCCTAGGTTAGAATTCAGTTATGAAGTACTAGCCATTTTAGCATTTTGATTTTTTTCCACTAGGAGCTTCCCCAAATCTTACCCAACTGTTGTGTTGGGTCTTCTTGGTCCTGGTCCTCAATTTAATTCTGGTCTTGTTTTAAGTTGAATTCACCTCCATTTTCCCGACTGCATATTAGTTGGTCCTCTTCTTTTGATACTACATTTTCCCTTTTCCCCAATTCATCCTCGACCTCTTTCATTATTGTTGCGATCCAATCTCTGTTTTGTGGGTTGGGTTTGTCCTAGATCCTCCATCTTTCATGGTCATTTTCTTGTTTCCAGTAGTGATGGATTTTGATTTTTTGTTATGCGATCATCTCCTATTGGAGTTCCTCTCTGTCTGGATTTTCCAATATGGGTTCCTGTTGCCACACGTCCTCCCAAAATCTGGTTGTTTTACCATTCCTCACTTCCCAAAAACTATGTTTCTGGATCCAGTTTTTATTGCACCAAGCTAGATTCCAGATGGATGATCCTCCTCATGTGCTCATAAAGAAAATTTGATGTTGGTCATTGTTGTCCAGGGCATACTTGGCCTTCCATAGGGTTTCCCATGGTGTTGACTTTTCTTTGACCCATCTCCACCAGAGTTTCACCCCATAGGCTTCATTGGTTACTTGTGGGTCTTGTAACCCTAGGCCTCATTTGCGTTTTGGTTTGCAAACCTTCTCCTAGGATACAAGGGCCCATTTTTTCTTTCTTTCCACTCCATGCCAATTAGTCTATATCATCATATATGATCGACTCAAATATCTACGACTATGGTTGATCCACCAAATGATCAGATTAAGTTGTGATTGTCGGATACATAGGAACTAGATCAACGACAGGGATAGATTGCAGAGAACGAAAGGAGAATTAAAAAATGTGTTATTTCTAGTCTTGCAATTAGTCAGGACCATCAGATCTTATAGGTTCGAAGATCGACAACTATGGTTGATCCATCAACAATCACACAACATCAATTGCGGAGTTTGGGCGATGGGCTAAACCATGCGCAAGTTATGGTTCCACAATCCACATTGACTGTTGGATCAAGTTAAGTTGAAGGATAGGATAACCAAGGTAAAAGGGATGAGATTTTGAATACTCGAATTCCCAATAGCCATTGGATCACTTTAAGTGGAAGGATGAGATAAGAAAAAAAGAATATTTGTATCACTTTAAGTGGAAGGATGAGATAAGAAAAGAAGAATATTCGTTGGATTCAAACCAAGGAAAAGAAGCATCACAAATAGATCGAGTTGTCGATCTATTATCATGATCAACGAACAAACATTCAGTTAAGGTTAAAAGTTGAGGAGGTTACAGTTTGGGGAATCTCACTTCAGAAGAATTAGGAACTAGAGAAGTCGAATTACACGAAGTCGTGAAGGAAGAAATGAATAAGTACCATTAGATATGGACAATAAATGATGATCGTCGGATCAGGATGATGGTCAACTTTGGCAAAATTGAGTTGAGAACATGTAAATTCACTCGAAGGATGAAGTTCCAAAATCATGAGGTTAAGACATGTAGAACTCACATTGTGAGCCGACGTCATCAATAATAACATCAAAAAGGACACATGGCATAATCAGATGATGACAAGTGTCAATATGAAACTGACATTTCAAGTAACATGTAAATCACAAATCTGAGTGACACATGGAAGTCACTTAGGAAGTGTCATGTCATCAAGTAATGTCAGTAAGTTACGTCACTCCGGGAGTTTTACTTTGGGAGTTTCATCATAAGAAAATGACCTAAGTCCCAAAGTCCCAAAGGCCAAAGTCTTGAAGTGGACATGATTCATCCAATCTGAAGAACACTTTGGGAGCGTTCTCAACCGTTGATCTAGTACAATGGAAGGATAGTGCAAGTGGACATGTTAACCGATAGCAAGTGGTCTCCACCGCCTATGACTTATTCAGTAGGTGATCACTCTAGAGGAAAATGGAGCAATGATTATCCTAAGTCTCGAAGTCCAGAATGTCAAAGTATAGACAGTCGTCCATCTCATCGGGAGATTAAAACATGACCATTGATTTAATTAAGTGATCAAGCACTCACTTGGCCTAACACCTAGTCACCGCATATGGTCATATGTAAATGGTTTGAAGGAAGAACCTCAACATAACTCGATTTCTAAAATATTTTCAAAGATATGGAATCAGGTTAAAAGGAAATCGATCCATACCTATGATTGATTTACGAAAAACCTCTCACTAAGTTAAAAGAATTAAGGTTAGAATAATAACAGAGATTATGGTTAAGTTAAATGAAGAGGTGGGATGGTCCAAACAAAAGGACACAATGTGTTATATCTCACACCAATTTAAAGATTATATAAACAAGAGAGAGTAGTGAGAAGAAAGTGTCTCTACAGTCCAGCTAAGAAGATCTAAAACATAAGAAGAGTCCAAGAAGAATAATTGTTGGTTCTTATGTAGTGAGGGTGGAAGGGAGGAACATGGAAGGATTCATATCCTTACTAAGAAAAATTGTATAACATAAGGGAGTTGGAGCTTCCTAGGGTTGGTGCCCTAAATATAAGGGAGTTGGTGCTTCCTAGGGTTGGTGCCCTAAAGACGAGGGATTTGGTACTTCTTAGGGTTGGTGCCCTAAAGAAGTGGATTGGTGTCTCCTAGAGTCGGTGTTTTAAAGGGGATTGGTGTCCTTCACTATTCTTTATAAATCTTGTAATTGATGTTAAATATATTTATATAATTGATTTTGCATACAATTCATTGTTGTTTCATTGTGATAATCAATAAAATATAAAAAGTAACTACTAATTGTTATAAAAGGGTAATATTTATTCACCCCCCCCCCTCTCAGTATTCCAACAATTGGTATCAGAGTGGGTGCCTTCAGTACAGTATGATAACTAAAAGGTAGATCCTGAAGATGGATCAACAAGAGGGAATGTCTAACAACAAAGAACCATTGTTCAATGGAGGAGGCTATGCTCTATGGAAGGTAAGAATGAAAAACTTTGTGTTGTCTCTTGGTTTTGATATTTGACAATCTATTGTAGATGGTTACATTGCACCAACTTCTCTACCCAAATGCGCTGCAGGAAAGAAAATATGTAATGAAAACTCAAGAGAAGTTAATGTAATTCTAGCAGGGTTGACTAATTCCATATGTGTGAAGGTTAGGCATTGTAAATCAGCCAAAGAAATATGGTACAAGTTGGAGGTTGTATATGAAGGATATGACAAAGTCAAGGAATCCAAACTACAGGCCTATAGAACTCAGTTTGAAAATATGAAAATGAAAGAAGAAGAAAACATTGTTGAATACTTTCATAGGGTAGATGAAGTGGTCAATTCAATCATAGAAGCAAGAGAAGAACTTGAATATAAACCTATTGTGAAAAAAATACTAAGGTCATTACCTATGAGATATGATGCCAAGATCTCTTCAATAGAAGATAGGTCTGATCTTGACACACTCACAGTTGATCAGCTCAATGGAATTTTTACAACATATGAAATGAGAACAGGGAACGATAAATAATCAAAAAAGGAAACAACCTTTAGAGCATATAAAATGAGGTAGGAGAAAAATACCAATGATGAGTTATCAGATATATGTGATGCGAAAACTGCCAACTTCATAAAGAAACTCAAGAAAGGGACACAAAAATACAGAGGGAAGATTCCTCTAATATGTTTTAACTGTGGAAAAATTGGACACTTTACCAGTAAGTGTCCCTCTCCTAAGCAGGAGGAAATTGATGACAAAAGAACCTTAAAAAATTAGAAGAAAACCAAAATTGATAATAAAAAGAAGTTCTACAAGAAAAAAAAATGTTCTTTCCCAAGAAGACAATAGTTCATCAGAAGAAAATGAAGAAAACGAACCAGAGATTCTATTTATGGGGATAAAAACTCAAGATGATAGTCATTCAGAAGATGAAGAAGAAGTAAACTTAGAAGAATAAATACTTAGTGTGATTGAAGATCTAAGAAAAAGAAAAAAGAAAAACATGGTACTAAGGGAAGAGCTTCTAGAAATTAAAGGGCTACTAAATCAAGGGAGAGGGAAGTTTCCAAAACCATGAGAGAGTTAGAACAAATCATTAGTGATTTAAAGTGCCAGCACCTGGAAACTAATAAAATTGGAGAAGTCATTTTACAACAACTAAATGATAAGAAACAAGTATGTGAGAAAACAGAAGCTGAGATTAAGTTGCTAAAAGGTGAAATTGAGAAAGAAAAGAAGGGATCACAATTTGATAATAGTTCAAGAATCTTGGATGAAATTTTCAATAGTGAAAGGTCACTAAAGAAAAATACTAATTTGGAATACACTCAAGACTCAACTTCTACATTAGAAGGATCTGTCAAGAAACAAATTAGTTATGGAGATATTCTAAAAAATTCATTAAAAAGGGAGGAGAATCAGGAAAAAATGATACCATTGAAAATTGTTACACATAAACAAAAATCAATACTCCCTACTAGAGTAAAAAATGACAAGATAAATACAATCATCATAAGGAATCCTCCTAAATATCTATTTACTAGATATTGTTACTCTTGCAATAATTTTGGATATAAGGCAGTACACTGCAAAGATTATGGACAACAAAATTATAGAAATGACCAAAGATATAAAAAAATGAGTACAATACAAAGAAGAGAAACTATAACTCATTTTATCCTTTGCAAAGATTCAATAGTGAATGCCAAAAATGCAACAACTATGGTCACAAAAACAGTGAACGTAGATTGCCAAAATATGATAAAAGGATAAATATTCCTATTAATAAAATAGTATGGAAGAAAAGGCAGACATAGTGAAAAGTAGCCTTATATACAATAAATCAAGGAGTTCAGTGGTATATTAACAGTGGATGTTCCAAACACATGACTGGAGATCAAAGTAACTTTCTCAAGTTAAATGAGAAAAGAAAAGGAAAAGTAACTTTTGGAGATAACATGTCAGCCAAGATACTGGGAAAACGCATTGTTAGGTTAGGAAATAATAAAACTAAAGAAGAATATGTACTTTTGGTAGAAAATATCAAAACTAATCTCTTAAGTGTAAGCCAAACATGTGATTAAGGTCACATACTTAGTTTTGATTCTCAGAAATGCGAGATTGGAAAAAGGGACACTGGAAAGCTAGTGGAAATCACACCAAGAACATCTAGCAATGTGTACATCCTTAATATATATGAAGAATATAAATGTTTTTTAAGCCAAGTAGATGAAATATGGCTATGGCATAAAAGTTTGGGACATTTAATCTTTGACAGCTTGATCAAATCCAACGAGAAAGAGGCAGTTAGGGACCTACCAAAAATGATTAGGCCTTTAGATTCCATTTGTAAACATTGTCAAATAGGAAAGAAAACAAGAGTTAGGTTCAAAACAAAAGAACACTATACAACAAAACCATTATATATTATTCACACAGATCTATGTGGACCTACCAGAACCAAAAGTACTTATGGTGAACATTATTTTATGTTGATTTTTGATGATTACACAACACTAATTTGGGTTTTCTTTTTAAAATAAAAATCAGAAGCCTTTGAGAAATTAGAAACATTTAAATCTCCTGTAGAAAATGAAACAGATCTCAAAACTAAATTTCTAAGATCGAACAATGGAGGAGAATTCACCTCTAAAGAGTTCACTCAATTTTGTGAAAACCATGGTATCAAAAGACAGTTTTCAGCCCCTAGGATTCCTCAACAAAATGGAGTGGTATAAAGGAAAAACATAACAGTTCAAGAAGTTGAAAGAGAAGCCAAAATTCCAGACAAATTATGGAGAGATGCAATCCACATAGAATTTCACATACTTAATAGAGATCAGTTGAGACCCAATCATGAAATAACCCCTTATGAACTATGGTTTGGGAGGCTAGCCTCTGTAAAAAACTTTAGAAATTTTGGAAGTAAATGTTACATAAATAATGATGAATATAACCTAGGATTGTTTGACCCAAGATCTGATGAAGCAATATTCTTAGGATACTCATCGAATAAAAAGGAATACAGAGGTTATAATATCAGACTACTAAAAATAGTGGAAAGTACAAATGTAAAAATAGATGATATAAAAAAGGGCACATCCCAAGGCTTTGATCAAAAATATCAACAAGAAGATGATGATATAAAATCTTAACAAGATGACGATGATGTATAATCTCAGGAAGAAAATGATGATGAAACACAAAAGAATGAACCACACACTGATGAAGAAGACGATGAAGAAACTCCCTTGCCAAGATCTTCATCAAAACGAGTTCAGAAGAATCATCTTGAAAGCCAGATCATTGTAGATAAAAGTGTAGGAGTAGAAACAAGAAGGAGACTAGCCTTTGAATCAGAACAAGCAATGTTATCCTTAATTGAACCTAAGTCTATTAAAGAAGCTGTCAAAAGTAAATATTGGATAAAATCAATGAATGAAGAACTAGATCAAATATAAAAGAATCAAACTTGGGAACTAGTTCCAAGACCCAAGAAAAAGAATGTGATAGGAACTAAGTGGATCTTCAAGAAAAAATAAATGAAAATGGGGAAATTATAAATAACAAAGACAGATTAGGCTGCAATGGATATTCCCAAGTAGAAGGTATTGATTTTCAAGAAACCTTCGATCTTGTAGCAAGACTTGAGGCCATAAGAATGTTCCTAGCATTTGCATGCTTTAGAGATTTCAAAATCTATCAAATGGATGTCTAATAAAAATTCCTTAATGGAACACTAGAAGAAGAAGTCTGAGTTGAGAAACCAGAAGGATTCATTTTATCAAAAAACCAGGACTATGTGTGCAAACTGAAAAAGGCTCTGTATGGTCTTAAAAAATCCCCTATAGCATGGTTCTCTAGGCTTGAACAGTATCTACAAAAACAGGGATACAAGAGAGGGACTACTAGCAACAACCTATATATAAAAATTGAGGATCAAAACATGATTTTTGTGGTAGTATATGTAGATGACATTATATTTGAGAGTACTCGCACTACATTAAGAAAAAAAATTGCAACTAAAATGAAAGAAGAGTTTGAAATGTCTATGTTGGGAGAACTTTCATTTTTCTTAGGCTTACAAGTAAATCAAAGAAAAAATGCAATATTTGTTTCACAAACCAAATATATCAAATACATGCTAAAGAAATTTCAAATGGAAAACAATAATCCCATGAGTACCCCCATGATCACTGGATATAAGCTAAGTCTAGAAGATGACTCACCAAAAGTGGATCAAACAATGGATAGATCAATGATTGGAAGTTTAATCTACTCAACAGCAACAAGACATGACATCATGCAGGTTGTAGGACTTGTGGGGAGATTTCAATATACACCTAGAGAAACTCACTTAAAAGTAGTAAAAAGAATATTCAGATACCTTCAAGGCACCCTAGAATTTGGATTGTGGTATCCAAAAGATAAGCATTTCAACCTAACTGCATATAGTGATGCAGATTGGGAAGGTAGCATAGATGATAGAAAAAGTACTAGTGGAGGAACAATTTTCTTGGGAAAAAGTCTAGTGGCACGTTATAACCCTATAATTCATAGGATCATCTGTTGACTGGAAAATTTTCACTATGGATGTATTTTGGGTTGCAAATAATATTTCATTTCTGCAAATTATTTTCAAGGAAAGGAAAATAAAAGAAAATTCATGACTATAGACACTGAGTGGTGTTTCTTAACCCCATGGAGACAACATCAAGGGAAGCTGTGCACAAAACCCACAAAAAGCACTGAGCCTAAGTTTTTGCTACATTCAGGCCTGGAGAATAAAGAACGCGCTTAGATCGATGGTCGATCTAGTGGCACATAGATCAATGGATGACAGTAGATTCCAAACCCCCTCAACTATTCTGTTTTTAACGGTGGGGGAGTGGGGGGTCCAAAATGGTGACTAACAAGTGCGCACAGATCTATGGTCATCATGACAGCACACAGATGGATGGTCTATAGGCGATTCTAGACCCCCTCGACCACTTTTCATTTAATGGTGGGGGGGGGGTACGGAATGAGGGAGTTTTTTCGGTGGGACTTGTCCCAACATGTCATCCATCCATTGCATCAGACATCCTCTTCTCTACACCACTTAATACTTACCACCCTTCCAACTTACCACCTCAGCGGGGGTCCATAATAGTCGTATTGGGAGGGAAACTTGTCACCTCCAAGTAATTTTGGACCTCCCCCTCCCAATACCACTTACCACCTCAAGGGGGGGGTCTGGAATACCACTTACCTCTCCAAAACCGCCCTCCCCCATTTTAAAAAAATCGTTGTTTTTCTAGTTTTGACACCTTGTCTTGCGAAGCAAACTCTGGGAAAACGAAGTTGAAAGTTTAAACACCGAAAGAGGTTTTTGTTTATAATGAGCTGAAGAAAAAAAGCATCTCTCCGTTTTTGCATAGGTTCCACCAGTTGGGAGAATCGAAGCTTTCCTTCAGCCTCATTTTTCGGATTTTTGGTTTTCCTGTTACAGTCCCAATTTTGCGGGAGCTGTTACGGCGAGATGGAGGCGAATTTGGCAAACCTGAAGGAGGTTTTTTTCCAGCACATTCCCTTATACAATAAATTCTTTCATGTTTTTCCCAGGTATCATAATTTAAGAGAAACAAATGTATGAGTGGACCTCTTTTTCACAGAAATCCGACCCATTTTTCATGGCGGACAGTTCAGGATTTTTGGGGATTTGTGGCTATTTTTGGCCGAGGTGGTTGAATCCAACTTCTAAAACTTGTTGGGAGATATATCCTATTTATTCATATGATTTTAATTTAAAATGGGGTTGATCAGTCAAGGGACCATGATTAAGTTTTTGTAAAATAGCTCACTGAGCCTTCTGTATTTTCATCAATTCAATAATATAGTCACAACAACTATAGGATTCATATGTCATTTTTGGTGGTGATGCTTTCCTCATTCACTGTAAATTTGTTTCCATTGTATTTCTTAAGTTATTCATACTATGAATTATGCAAAGAAGTTCAAAGAACATAATTTTTTGAGACATAGACTCTGTTTCTGGCTTTGACATAATTGCCAATGTTTTCTTCTCAATGGTTAATTTCAGGATTCTTGATTTCCTTGTTATTGCCTATTCTTCTCATCTTTCTCCTCTAAATCCAAAAATTGAATTTAAAGAATCCAACAAGTGTGCCTACCTTGCCCTGTAATGTCGTCTGTAGACTTTTTTTTTTATTGAACTTCATGTTGTGACCCCATTACCCAATGGACCTCTTTTCTCCCATTCCAGCCAATCATTTAAAAAATCCAAACTCTGAACCCATTAGCTAGCCTAATATCTATTCAAACAAATCTATCTCATGCAGAGAGATATCTCTCTGAGTCTTGGAGGGCTAGATCCAAGACTCGAAGTGGTTTTGATGTTGTCTCTGTGACTGCCTCCACAGCCTTGGGAAAATTACAGAGCACTAAAAGAATGGCAACCATACTGGGGAATTTCTCCAGTAGTACACTTCAAAGTTCCAGATCTGATCACTGATGGTGGATAGTGAATAGACACAAGAAGGCTGAGATCATTCACCTGGGGACTCCAAATTAGCTCCAGACAGTGCCAACTCAAAGACTCCACTAGAGGAAGAACTTGAAGCATTACCAAGTAGCCTAGAAAGACCAGGTACTCAAGCTCAAATTGTATTCATGATATTATTGGTTTCACCTGCAATTAATTTCTCTCTTATCATGATCCAGTCCAGGGGCCTAATGGTTAAGAACATGTGTTTCCTCTTAAGAGGTCACAGGTTCAAATCTAGAGGGGGGTAGGGTATGTATACCTTCGTAGACTTTACCAGTCAAATCATTGGGCGGAGGGGGGTCCCTTGTCCCACAAACAAGGGGGTCTCATACACCAATTTGGTGTGTTGGCTTGTCTGTGACCTTAAAAATAGATTATTATTATTATTATTATATTGTTGAAATTCAGGATGATCATTTTCAACCTGAAGAGCCTCAAGAGACTAAACCCCAAATTGTAGATTATGTACATACTCATACACTTGTGAACATCCCAGATGCACTTGTAGAAACCCTAGTGATACATAAGCCTCCTGCTTTATCTCCTACTCTTGCTAAACCTCTGGATGGTTGTAAGCCTCTTTCTTCACCTCCTATACCTACCAAAACCCTAGATAGATCCAAGCCCCTAGATTTGCCTCCTATCCTCCATGAACTCCCTGCAAATTACACCAATAATTTGTGGAGGTTTGATGGAGAGAATGCCAATATTACTGCTGAAAAACACATCCAGAGGTTTGAAGATTTTCTTGACCTTTATGAGGTTGAAGATGACGATGTCTATATCAGGATGTTTTCCTTGTCTTTGCAAGGCAAAGTTAAAAATTGGTTTAAAAACCTCCCAGCTGCAAGCATCATAAATTTTCATCAGTTCATGCAATTTTTCTTAGATAGGTGGGTGATCATGAGAAATGTCTTTCTCATCCTAGAAAAATATAACTATTTGAAAAGGTAGCCAGGGGAAATAGTACAATATTTTTCAGCAAGGTTTAATAAGGTATATCATGCAATGCATGTTGATATAAGGCCACCCCCAGGATCAACCCACTTGCATTTCCCAGATGCCTTCGATCCTAAGATGGAATTCCAATTAAGAGAGAGGAACACTGCAACTCTTGAAGAAATGCAGAACATTGCAGTTGATGTGGAGGCCAACTTACTGATCAAAAGGTCAAAGGTAAAGAACAAATTAAAGGAGCAACTGAAATCTCCAGAAGCTAAACTAGACATTCTAGCCAGCACCATGGAAGAAATGTTGCACATGATTAGCATAAGAGAAGAACTCGATGTTCAAAGACATCACGTTCCATTGATTTCAGAGAAAGAAAAGGTCATTGTTCCCAAACATTTGGTTGCTCATCCTTGGTACCATGGTTTGGATAATGATTCTTTCATGTATTCAATTCACAACACAATCAAAGATGAAGTTCCATCTCAACTTACAGAGGAACAACCAGCTGATATGATGTGCATGTTGGATGAAATTTATTTCTTGGATAATCTACCCAAGTGATATCATTATGATGATGATCATGAGGTTGAAATAGATGTGGATTGTTCAAAGAAATCAGTAGCATTTCGTTGGAAGGAAGAAGATCAGTTACAACTCAGATATGACAATCAACCTAGGCACAAAAATCATGACAACGATGAGGAAAATGCATAAAATCTCGGAGTAAGTGGCAACACTTTGCCCTTATGTTTCTCATCTTTTCAATTTCTGAAAAGAAACACTAGGCCAGTGGTAAAAAGTGAAGATAGAAATTTCTCTAATCAATCAGTTGAAGATACCATTGTTGTTATGGAGGTTGTTATAAACCCAGATTTACAGCCCTTGACATACTTTGATTTTCAAATTCCAGATGAAAGATTAAATCCTGAGAAAATGAGTTAGACCAAAATAACTATGTACCATTATGCTTTAATTCATTTCAGTTTTTGAAAAAGAATCTTGAGTATATGCTAAAGGATAAACACACAGAAAATCAAGAAGTTTCGATGGAACCAATGCAACAATCATTTCAATTTCTACAGTATCCAATATCTGATGTGTTGGATGACCTGAGTTGTCAAAGTCATTTTGCATCATCCATCCATTCGATAAAAATTTGTTATGATATCGACATGATCAGGCAAGCAACTTCATTTTCTTTTTCAACATAGGTATCATTTCAAGACCCATCAAAAAAATTGCAGCCATATCAGGAAGTGCATGAGGATGCAAATAGCATAGATATGGTGCCAGAGCATGTTACTCACTTGGATGAATCTAAATATCAAGGAACATGTAATTTCTTCCTTCATCCTATAGTCACCTATATGGATAATTTTTTCACTATAGAGCCTCAATCTATCCCTGGCATCACTTTTGTTCTTCAAAATTGTCGAGGTCTCTATTGTAAAGATCAATCATGTTTTCAGCAGTGGCCTTTGTTGGCATGTTTTAAAAATAGTGTATGCTTTTCATTGATGGAAAGTACAACAACAAAGATGGCAGAAAAAATGCAAGGGATTGTAGGCAGATCATTGATGACAAGATCAGAGTAAGCATCGATGAAAAATAGGAACAAAGTAAGCTCATGAGTAATTAGAGCAGAGTCAATCGCAGTGCCTAACCTCAGAAAGAGAAGTGTCAGTGATCATTGGATCCCATTTAAATTCCTGAAAGAAGGAGGAACAGTAGATGTGATTGTAGACAAGAATAATGTGTAGAAGAGGAGGACAAATCTTAGGCATCAGATCTGAGCATAAGTTACGACCATCGTTGGATCAGGGAGAACCTGCACATTCATTAAAGTGCAAGGAGAAGAGAGTATACAAAATCCTGAAAGAAGGAGGATTTTCCATCTACGAGCAGGACACATGGACACAGATCAACATTTTGCTAACTGTAAAGTCAAAGGTATGAAATGCTCCAACCTTTCACCTCTCGAACTTGCGATATGCGAAATTGCGAAATAATCTCAACTGTTAGGTTGAGGCCAAATATGGATCATTTACCTGGAACAACAAAGGCTCGTGGAGTTGCAAATTCTCGATAAAATATTGACCGTTGATCCAAGAGGGATGCGTGGTAGAAGATCAAAGCATGTCAAAGACTTCATTTCAGGGTTTTGCGAATCTCGACTTGGAGAGGCAAGAAACAATACCACAGAAATGTCGAAATCGTGAAATGATCTGAGCCACCAGATGAAGAGTTTATTGGGACCGTTGATCCCACACCACTTCGTATTTTCACGGATCGGTATTTGGAAGCATCAAGAACATTCATCACAGGAATGTCGAAATCACTATTTGTGAAATCGCAAAATGATCTGAGCCATCATTTCGAAGAGATCGTGGAACATTGATCTGACCCCTTCGATGTATTGGAGACCGGGATTTCATTTACCGTGAGATGGAGAAGTCAGAGACTCTCAACATTAGGAGTCCTGAAATTATGAAAAATGAAATCTCGAAAAGCACTTTATGAACAAGCTCTTGGTCATGGCCATGGTCATATAGAGGAAGGAGCTAGACAGAAAAGCTCCATTTCAGAGTTTCGGAGATCGTGACATGGACTGCTGAGACACTTGGACATAGGAAAGATGAAATGATGAAATATGAAATAAAGGCAAGCTTATGAAGATCATTCAATGGTGCAGATGAAACTAAAGGAGATCGGAGGGCTACTATTGCACGACACAGTGAACCTGCCAGAAACCAGTGATGAGTTCTACTAGAGGACTCAAAGACACTTTGAGGTGATTGAAAGAGGAGGTGAAGAGCCTCAAGAGATCAGCCAGTAGAACAAAGACTGTTCATGGAGGCGACTGAAAAGTGGATGAGCGTTGAAGTTTGTAACTGGAGCAGAAAGTATAAACTTGACTATGCCAGAGAAGACGAAGAGTCTCGACTGCCAGAGAGGCTGAGGAATCTAAACATTACATCTAGTGATGTTGAACGTGTGGGAAAACCACCACAAAAGTTGAAGGGTTACCATGATGATCAGACAGAGCACTCGAGATGTGGAAGAGATTAACGCAGTGTGAGTAGGAAGAGGCATGGTGTACATTGCATGCACAAGGTGTACAAAAGATATAAGTACACGAGACAGAGAAGTGATGAGGTTGTTGTTGTTGAGTGAAGTAATGCATGTGCTAAATTATTGCAATTACAAAATTCAATGAGTAGTGCATGTTTTTGAGTGAAGTAATGCAGAAGAACGTCTTCGAATTTGTTGCCTTTGGTTATGGTATTCCTCATTGAATTTTGTAATTGCAATAAGTTAAATTGGATACATGGTTTTAGAATTTGCATAATCCGTAAGGGGTTCCTGATATAACATTGATGAAATGTTTTTTTTTCTTCCTGTAAATATAAGATGTAGGGAAGGGTTATCATGTCCATCTTAGAGCTCTTAAATTATTGCCTAGAGTCTATTGTCTACAACATTTTTCATAAGCTCTGTTCACTTAATTTTGACCTTCCAACACACAAAAAACATTTCATGGATTGTCAATGTATCATATCTTTAAAATAATGGTTCCTTCACTTAGATCTAGAACTTACATGAAAGTTTATGTTTCATATGACTGGTAGAAGTATCATATTTGAAATTGCACATGATTTCCTAGTACATATATTGTCAACGTTGCATTTATTTGTGGCATATTCTAGAATTTGTCTTTTCTTCATCCGAGGAACCCTTTTTAGATGCATTTACTACTTGGAATAATTACCCTACCCTGCCTGCATGAGATCAAATTTAATTATAATCTGGATTTTCCCTTAAAACGACAATTCTCTATGTTTTTCTAGGTGCTTTCGCCCAACTACCTTCATCTTGAATTTTCTAAGTTCTGATCTAGATCTATCTGTACTTTTTCACCTTGTGGTTACCTAGCGAGTGTTCTCTTACTCAACGAAGTTTCTGGTCTTCACCTATGCTTATCTCATTTTGCACATTTTTCCCAACCATGTGTCTCCCCTGACATTTATTTTCCCTCGACAATTTTTAAAGGCGATTAATCCCTGCATTTTTATTTACCCTCAACAATTGTAGGATTACTATTTTCCCATAAATCCTTAAATATCCTTGTGTTCAACTCTGGAATAACCTATGCAATTTTGTTACGTAGTACCCAACATTTCATTTTTTTTCTCTCTCAACAATCTATAAAATGTGTACCCTCTAAGATTTATTCTCTCAGCGATTTTATAAAGTTATATCTCTTATGTTTTCCCTTGATCCCCTCTGCATTTTTCCCATCATCACTTTGCCATTGATCTATCCTTTACTCTCTATGTTTTCATTTGGAATGATTCCAAACACAATGATCAATTTATTTCCCAGTGATTTTATTTTACTCTCTGCGTTTCTGGTTGGGAGGATTGCAACACTGGGATCAATTTATTGCTCTGCGACTGTCTTTAATCCCTACATTTTTCACCTTAATGATCATGCATAAATTCTCCACTTATTCCCTTGTCTCATTTTCCTTCCTTCAACCTTTCCTTTTTCCTTTCCCTTGTTGAACTTCACTGCATAAATATCAAGGTAAATCTCTCAAGTGAGGGTCCCAAACTTTGATTCTACTGATGCCCCTTTTTAGTGGAAGACTTGTCATCCTTGATAAATTATTTCAAATTTTTAGGCTCGCATGAGTTATGGTATAACACAATCAACGACTTGGTTAATGAATCATGATCTTTACCTACCCTCTTGTTAGTTAGTAAAACCTTGCGTGTAATAACCCTTAGTATTATCATCCTCAAGATACGAGATCAAGTTTTATCTTGGGTCTAGGTGTCTCAACATAAATCAACAATTTTACTTTTATTATTTTATTTGGGCAAGGCGATAAAGAGTTATAGTAGAAATAAAACACCTCTACTAATTTATAATTTAGACATTTCCAAGACAATAATAAATAGAGTAATTAAAAAGAGAGGATCTATATGTTTAAAACATAACTAGATTTATATGTCTATCTCGTTAAATTTTATCATAAATCAATATGTGCACAATATTAAGATATCTTCAAAAATGGACAAATGAATGGAAAATTGTTGGACTCGTGGATATGTACCTACTCATTTTAGTTTCGAATTGATTGATTAAGTGTTTATAATATCCTACACTATTGAAAATAATGTGATTACCCATGTGTTCCTTGAATAAGGTTGACGTGTGATTGCTTTGTAATTATTCTTTTTCGACATGAATTTAATAGATTAGAATTCTTTGTGATTCAAATTTGATTGATAATTAATGTGTTCCATGATATAAACGAGAGGTATGAATGGTCATGTGTGTAGTTACATCTTGCACCACTAAATATTAATGAATACATGATTGAGTGGATGAATTCCCTTACGCCCTGGAAGGAATGTTGATTTATTTCTAATTCAGCAATCAGATCACATGAGCGCCTTGAAAATAATGTGGATGTTTTGTTTAATTTAGTAATTGATTAATCATGCACCTTGAAGTAAAGTAGATGTCTACTTTTGCACTTTGAAAATAAAATAAAGTAGAATGCATTGCACCTTAACTTATGTCGTTTCCTGATTGATTTAGTAATTAATATCTCTTGCGCCATGAAATTTATGTGATGTGTGATTGGTTATTAGAACACTATTGCATCATTGATTATCATTGGTGTTTTTGATATAGCTAGTTGGTTTTTGGACTCAATTGTGTTAGTGGGATGTAGAGACCTCCTTGTTCCTTAGAACAATCGCCAACCTTGAGACCTTATATGGTCAAAATTTGTTCGACAACATAGGTATTCCAATAGAGTATGAACACCTTCAGTGACCACTCACATAACGAGATGAAAGATCAACACATTGGTGTTTTCATGTGATAAAACCCCTATGGGGAAACATTCACAACCCTAGCCAATGCGACCACTTTGAGCAGTTTATTAATGCAAAATAAAAATATTACAAAGAGATTTTACAAGAGAGTTTATCACAAGTGATCATTGGAAAATGACCCTCCATGCTCTTTAAATAGAGATAATGGACCAATTGGGTGCTAAGCCACGGATCAATGGCCGTTAAGAATGAGGAGAATATGAACCATTGGATTACTCTATGTCAATAACATATCATGATCATCGGATTCCCTAACTACAAATGCATACTAATGCATACTAAAGAAACACACTTTTACCTAACGACACAATACGAGAAGGAAGGAGGCATTAGAGCCTATCCCCCCTTAATGACCACTTCTTGAACTCCTAACATAGATCGAATTTTGGAAAACTTTGCTTTTGTAAGAAACTTTTTGAAAATGTCTGCAACTTGATCTTTTGTAGGGAAAAGGAGCACTTCAATAACTTAATCATGAATGATCTTTCTAATGAAGTGCATTTGTAGCTCGATGTTCTTGTTGCGCTGATGTTGAACTGGGTCTTTGGCGATCTTGATGGCACTTTGATTGTCGCACTAAAGGTTGGTCGGATGTTGTTGCTGGAATCCAAACTCGGAAAGGATATGTCGAAGCCAAAAGGCTTATTGAATTTCATTTACCGCTAATTGGTACTCTGATTCTGCTAAAGAAAGTGCAATATCATGTTGTTTCTTACAAGCCCAAGTGACAGATCATGAACCAAGGCTGAAAACATAACTTGCAGTAGAATTGCAATCACTAGGGTCATCGGCCCAATCTGAATTAATGAAACCAACCAATAAGGGAGTCCCCCCTGAATTGTAATGTATCTCGAACTGAACTGTATTACAGACATAGTGAAGTATCATTTTAGTTGTTTTCCAATGGATTTCATGGGGTGTTTTCATATATCAGGAAACAAGACCAACAACAAAGGAAATATCAGGACCGGTATGAGTCAAGTATAAGAGGATATCAACTAACTGATGGTACAGGGTGGCATCAACTTTGGGAGAAGTACAGGTGGTAGTAATCTTGACTCCAGACTGGAAGGGAGAAGGGGTTGTTTTACAATCATCCATGTGAAAGCGACGAAGAAGGTCACAAGTGTACTTATACTTGGAAAGAAAAATTCCTTTATTGGTTTGCAAAACTTGGAAGCCAAGGAAATAGTGAAAAAATCCTAAGTCTGTCATTTCAAATTGGTTCTTAACGTTGGTTTTCACATGATTTAAAAGTTTTCAGTTACTACTAGTAAGGATAAGGTCATCTACATAAAGGAAAAGGATTATGATATGGATTCTTACTTTCTTGGTATAGACATTAGGATTAGAATGGAATCTAGAGAATCCGATGTTAAAAAGAAAGATTTCCATTTTGGTATACCAAGCTCAGGGATTTTTCTTAAGACCATAAAGATATTTCTTAAGGTGATAAACAAGGATAGAGTTATTATGGACATAGCTAGGAGTTTGTTCCATGTAGATTTCTTCTTGAAAATATCCATGCAAGAAGGAGGATTTAACATCCATCTAATGGAACTCCCATTTATTTGAGGCAGGAAGGGAAAGAACAAGGCGAATGGAATTCATTTTAGCTATAGGGGAGAATGTTTCATTATAGTCAATTCCTTCTACTTGGGAAAATCCTTTAGCAGCTAACCAAGCCTTGTGTCTTTAAACACTTCCATCTGATGCATACTTAGTTGTGTAGACCCATTTACATCTGAAAATTTTTCTTCCTTTTGTAAGAGGTACAAGATCCCAAGTATTTTTTTCCATTAAAGAACGATACTCTTCATTCATTGTTGTATCCCAATCTGGATGACCTGAATCTTCTTCAAATGTCTCTATATCATGAGTCTCTAAAACTTGATCCAAAAGAGAAGAGGCTCATTGGAATTGTGAGCATGTTCAATGCTGATATGAAGGATCACTGAAAAGACTACCAATTGTTTCTTGTGTTGAACGAACGCATCTAGGAAGCGATGGAACTGATGTTGGTTCAAGTTCAAAGGACTCATCTAGAGGAAAGTGAGCAGGAAGAGGTGGATTTTCATCCTCATTGTCATCATATGAATAATAAACCATAATAGGAACAAAAGAAGGCACAAACGTCAAAGATGGATCACAAGCCTAAGAAGGAACAATCATCGAATTAGGCTCATAGACCAAGTGATTTTCATCAAATTTAACTTCTCTTATAATAATAATTTTATTACAATGTGGTTGAAGATGTCTATAACCTTATACATCTTCAAAATAACCAACAAATATACACTTCTCACTTTAAGGTTGTAATGCTTTCATTTTCTCATCAGGAATGTGAGCCCATGCTATGCTGTCAAATACACGGAAGTGACTTACGTCTGGTTTAATTTTAGTCCAAGATTATTTTGTTGTTATATTTTTAAGATCATTTGTGGGAGTGTGATTTACTATGTAATTTTCATAGTTGATTGCTTCTGCCCAATATTTTAAACTTAATCCCTTAGATTGGATCATACAATTAGCCATTTCTTTTAGTGTGCAGTTCTTTCTCTTGGAAACACCATTTTGTTGTGGTGTATATGGAAGAATTTGTTGCATTTTGATGCCCTGTGTAATGAAGTAACTTGTAAAATGATTGTTCACATATTCGCCTCCATTATTTGTTCTTAACCTTTGAATTTTATGTCCAGATTGCTTTTCTACAAGGGCCTTGTAGGCCAAAAACTTGTCAAAAACTTCACTCTTAAGTTTTAAGAAGTAAACCCAAGTAAGTTTGGAAAATTCATCAATGAAAGTTAAGAAATACTTGCACCCAGTAAAAGAAGGAGTAGAAAGTAGACCACACAAATCACTATGAACAGTTTGCAAAGGGCTTGAGGCGTGCCAATAGGCACGTTTTTCAAAACAATTCCGATGATGTTTGACGAGGACACAAACACCATCTCTTCATGAAACAAGAGGAATACCAGTCACCATCTGTTGATTACATAGTTGTTGCAATGAGCGATAATTTAGGTGACCAAACCGCTCATGCCAAAGTTTGCTCAAGTCATCGCTATGAGCGACAAAAACTGATGAAAAAGATGATGACCCAAAGTTGTCAAACTTGTACAACCTGGTAATATCATCAACAAATCCAGTTGCAAGAACATGCTTAGGATATTTTAGATCCTTGATTACAGCTTGGTGAGGTGAGAAATCTACGGTTTTACCTTCACCTGAATGAGTGATTTGATATACTGATAGAAGGTTACAAGAAATACTTGTAACACATAATACATCATTGAAATGACCATTATCTACTTGAATTGTTCCAAATCCTACAACACTAAGAGATCTATCATCACCAACAAATATTTTCTTGGTGTTGCATTCATTTAGAGAAGAACATATGTCTTTATCCGTGGCCATATGATAAGATGCTCCAGAATCAATAAGACACTCATCAAAAGAAGAAGTAGAAGTTTTATTGAAGGAGAAACCAAGTGCAAGTACAAAAGAAGAATAAGTAGAATCAATAATGATGTTGTGCTTCTTCATCATTGTTTCTAAAGATAACATCTTATTGAAACATTTGTACTCATCATGACCATATTTATCACAAAAGTTGTGATGTCTACCAGTCTTCTTATTTTTATATTTTCCTCCTTTGTCACCATTAGGAGTTGAATCGGTCTGAGTGGGTTTGGGACCGTTATTTTTCTTGTTGTTGTAGCGAGGATGTTGCTTCTTGGGATACCTTCGTTTATCTTTCTAATGGGAAACTAAGGCTTTGTTGGAGGTACCTATAGTGTTGATCACTCCAAGTTGTACAAGCTTATCCTTCTCTCTAATCAAAGAAACACAAAAGGAATCAAGAGTGGATTTTTGATAATATTTCCCTAGAGAATCTCTCATGGCATAAAAGGTAGATACAAACACAGAATATGCACTACCTAGCTTAGAAAGAATAAGATAGATGCAATTCTCTTCCACCATTTTTACCTCACATTCTCCACATAAAATTATGAGTGTTTTAAAATTAGATAGATAGTCTCTGAGGCAATAAAAATCATTTGGACTTAAGTTTAGTACTTGATTTTCTAAATGTTTTTCTCGAATAATATTAAGTTTACCAAACACAGATTGAATATTTTCTTAAGCTTCCTCTAGGTCATCAGTTTCTTTAAGGTGGAACCTTAAATTAGGAGATATGGACATTTTGATTATTCCATGTGTTGTATCACTCCTATTAGCCCATTTTACTTTCTTATCATCATCAATGGGTGCTTTTTCCTTTCCCAAGGTAATATGGTACAAGCCTTTACTTCTTAATAAATCCTCCATATGGGATTTCCATTGGACGTAGTTGTTGTTGGTAAGTAAGAGATTACTTGTAGAATCCATATTAAATATGTAGATAATGTGTATTTAAAAAATGAAACTGATGATTTGGATGGAAATATCTCGAAAAGTTATGTGATTTAAAAAAAATCAGCACTGAAAATGGACTTCGGATGTGAGAGTTATGCCCCTTTTAAAAAAGACATAAACTGTAACCAAAGGACCATGTGATGGTGTAACTTGCTTTATGAAGTGACCCACTTTTATAAAGAGAAGTGGGGATCACTTTTACAATGAAGTTACTTTATAAAAGAAAATATGCATCTAAAATAAGTAACTCTAAAATAAAATATAAAAGCTATTTATAGTGATTCACTTTTATACTTGAAGTGAAATACACTTTACAATTTTAGCATGAACTTTTTCAAAAAAAGTAACAAAAGAGAGACTTGAACTCAAGATCTCTTACTTAATAAGGCAAATTTTAACCAAATGGTCTAGCACAAATTATTGTAATGTTTAGAAAGAGGATTGGAGTTGTCATTGGTTGTTGTTGTGTTAAAAAAAAAAAAAAAATTCACACAAGAAAAAAAAAATTCTTCTCGATGACAACAAGGATAAGAACTCGGTTAGCTTACTCGGAAGATGCACATTTTCCTATCTGTTTCTGATTTTCCAAGATCACAAAGGGAGTGGGGAAAAGATCATACATAGATATAAAAGAGTAACAACCCGGAAATAAATAATATAAAATATAAATAAAACCAAAATAATACTCTCCAAAATTTTAAAAAATGTGTATGCGGGCTTCATACCTCCGGATCTAACTTAAATGGTCATATCTTGGGCAAACAGAAACATTTTCAAGTGAAAAGAAAAGTGTTCCTAGATGAAACGAGTTCTATGGATGCAATGGAACATTCCTCTCGGTCCATAAATGTACCAAAATGACAGAACATGGAGATGAGGCAACTCGGCTTCATGATCTCAATCTACAATAGGAGAAGGTCTTCAAACAAGATCAAATACCATGTTCGACAACACAGGTATTCCAAAAGAGGATAAACACCTTCAACAAACACTTACATAACCATATTAAATATCAACACACTGATGTTTTCACATGGTAAAACCCCTATGGAGAAACATCCACGGTTCCAACCAATGTGGCCACTTGGAGCAGTTTATTAATGCAAAAGAAAAAGATTATAGAGAGATTTTACAAGAGAGTTTCTCACAATTGATCATCGACAAATGACCCTCCATGCTCTTTAAATAGAGATCATGGACCAATCGGGTGTTAATCCATAGATCAATGGTCGTTAAGATCGAGGAGAATATGAAATGTCAAATCACTCTATGTCGAGAACATATCATGACTGTCGGATTTTCTAACTACAAATGCATAATAATGCATACTAAAGAAACACACTTTTACCTAATGACACATTAGACCAAGTAGATCTTAACTAACTCCTAAGTGTCTAAATATCCTAACAAAATCAATTAGATGAATCTTGCGCTTGACCATTCCTTATGTGTCTTGGAGGTCCTAACCTTGTAGGGTAGGTTGGGCAGGTAGTTTCTTTGTGTTATCTTGTGATGTGTTGATCTTGCATCACCATTTATGTTACTTGTTGATTTTTGTTGTTATATAATATGATGATGTGTTAATTATGTGTTGTTACTAATTTTTTTGATGTGTTGGTTACGTCATTATGGATTACGATGATGAGTCGCTTGTAATGTTTTTATTATGATGTCATTGATTAGGCGTTGTTGTGATATATGTGTTGATGTTTATTTCTTAATGATTAAAAAAAAATATTTTTTGTGCTCCACTTTCATAGTCATAACAAAGGGGTCATTACAATCATCTATTATATTATATTTCATCTACGGAGATTTCTTTGATTGATTCACAATCAATTGTTTCTTACTGATTTATGTTACACTTGGCCTCACTTTTTCTCTTTCTTTGTCTACATTTTCATTTTCTTTTTTCAAATTATATTTTGTTTTTATTTATTTTCTTATGCTCTTGTCTGCACAACATTATCTTACGAGATATTGTTTTCTTCATTTTCTTCAAATATATACATGGATGACGCACATTCATCCATCTGTATAGATTTAAGAATTTATTCTTGAATATAATAAACCTCTTGATTAAAATATTGATCTTCAAAATCATCTTCTAGTATTACAACATTTGCATTTGTTGATCTTGACTCTCTCTGTCTATATTCATTAGTGATACCATCACCTATAGTCCTTTTTTCTTGAATTGTATTTCTTCTTTGCTCAGACATTCTTGGATTAGAAATAAAATTTTCATTTTTCCTCAATCTTGTTATTTCATTTTTCATTTGTCGAATGGTATTATTCATCTAAGTTATTTCCATTCTCTATCTATTTTATTTTTTTGCACTAGGATCATTCTTTATATTTGGGATACTTTCTTTGAAAAAACCTCCTCCAACTCCTTGATTTTCAGTATGATGTGTTTTATGATCTTCATTTCTCCTTAAAGTTGAAGCTTATTAATTTGAAATGGTCAAATTGTCTGTTAGAACTGAAAGTCACACTTTGACTGATAAAGTGTAATCTCAACACTTATCAATAGTTTTAAAGGTTAAATTTATTATAAGATGTCAAATGGATCAAAACTCAGTCAAAACAACGAAAAATTACAGAAAGTTCCAGATAAAATCCATCAGCAAATAAGGCATTGGCTGACTTAGATTAGGGTTTTAAAGAGTAAAATGGATAGATGTAAGACTTTAGTGAGGAAAATGAAATATGTCTACGACTCACATCATGAAATACTGACATACATATGAGGAAAACATTTTTATATAAGAACTCATTTTTATCAAAAGATAAACTATGATAAAATTATAACAACATCACAACAAAACCTTCATTGTAATATAGATACAATAAATCAAGTGAAACATTCAAATGACAGCAGGATCATAGTAATATAGAAAAAAGATGATAGGAAAGGAATTGTTTTCTATTAATAAAAAAGTCTCAGATTTGATAGACAAAATCCAGAGATGGCTCTGTAACTTCACAATTTCAAAAATATGAGTCTCATTACAATCCTTTAAACCCTTCAATGATTTCCAATGTCTATCTTATATCCTAGGATGTGAATGAAAATTTACAATTCGAATTCCCCCTCTTTCATAGGATTCCCACACTTGAAGGTGGAGTAACTACAATTTTTCAACAAAAATAACAAACTGCTATAAACTAGGCTAATGATGGTAACCTCCTTAACATCTTTAATATGCTTGATGACATGTACTTTGAGCACATATACCTTTGTAAGGTGTCCCTCCAAACTTCAAATGACCTTCCATCAACTGTCATATACCTAGCTACCCATCGGGAAACCATTGATTCCTCTAAAACCTCCAGAGAAAGAGTTTGCATCGTAGTTCGCAGCGCCAAGCTAAAGGATGCTTTTCACACTTGGAGAAAACAGTTAAAAAAAATCATAACAATAATCCGTAGATATTGGTTTAAAAATAAGCTCTGAAAAAAAGAATATCTCCAATTTACATGACCCATAAAGTAAAATGATGGATATAAATATAAGATGTACTTTTGAAAGTGATGTGAACACTCCTAGTGAGTTGGCAACATATAAATCAGACCGGATTTGACATTTTAACGATAAAAAGTGAAAAAAGGATGGGTCAATGTACAACATGGAGAAAGTAACATGTCAAGGTGATGATGAATAATTTTTAAAACATGTGACTCAATGACTCTTCATACCGCAACCAAACTAATCATAACTTATTCATACAAAAATAAAAAGAAAAATGGCTATGGAAAAGGGACATAAACCTATAACTTAGATTAAAAATATGACTCAAAATAAAACTAAATATTTCTTGACCCTTGAAAATATATGTGATAACATTGTCCAATTGTCTTTGGACTCTTCCAAGGATGATGTCAGGGTCAACATCTATTTCCAACATAATCCCTTCCATTTATTTATCCTTTTCCATTGCTTCGCATAAAGTTTGAATTTGGGAAGATATGATAGAAATATTTACATTAGAAGGAATCATATTCTTATAACACCCAAGCATCACATGAGCAGTAGGATTTTGTTCCTCTAGAATTTTGTTCAATGTATTATGAAATCTTAGATTAAAATCTCAAATGTTTTCATTCTTTTTCAAACATATTTGAGTAAATTGTGTGAGAAGAGTATGATATGCCACCGTGGTAGCATACATACTCAAAAACATAGTTTTGAGATCATCAAATAATCTAATTTATCTTGTAGGTAAGGATGTATACCATTTGTATGCTTGACTAGTTAATGTCTAAAGAAACAATCTCACCATTACATCATTATATTCTATTAGGTGAAAATCACACATTTCCAAGAACAAATCCATATGTCTTTTGGGATCTATTTCTCCATCCCCTGAGAATATTGGCAATCTTCCTCACAGGAGACTTGGAAGCTGACATTGTTCTCCTTGAAGTTTAAGACAACAATCTATAACTGTTCTTCTTGGATTATTTTTTTTCATGCCTTTCTTCACGTATTTATTCACATCTTTATTCATGTCTTTCTTCACGTCTTTCTTCATAATTTTCATTTATATCATCCATGACTGAAAATTTTTCTTTTTATTCCAAGGAAACTTCTTTAATTTATGGAATATGAAACTGTCTACTTTTACTTCTAGTTATTGGTCCCTTATATCCTTCCAGTTTCAATTTCTATTGTGTTCTTGGACTCTTTGAATTTGTCTTTATTCTCTTCTTTGGCTTCTAATAATTTCTCTTTCTTCTTCTTCAACTAAAGTTTTCCAAGATCTTTCCAATTCTTCTTGATTTTGTTTTGTTTTCAACACGAGATTATACAATTGATACAAAATAATTCTTTGATTTCCCAATCCAATTTATCACTGGGGTTGATCAGGTTGAGGCCAAGTCATAAGGAAATTTGTTCTAAGACCAAATTTTTATGTTTGATGTTCCCATTATGGTTGCCAAAAATGTTAACGTTTGAATGTATTAAGACCAAAATGACAACCTCATGAGGATATGAATCCCCAATCATTTTTATAGAGGTGGTAATATTATGTAAATTCTTCATAATATTTTCCTTTAAATGTCAATAAAATAATGGAGGATCTTGCTTTAGAGTAAAACCCAAAACTTTATCGCTCAACAAAATTTAAAATGACATAAAATATAGGAGTTCCTGAGAAATGGACCAGGAACCTTAAACATCACATTTGTTGGTAATGAGTAAATTTCATAAAATATCAGAAACTGTCACATCCATCACAATTTTATATATTTTTATCACATTTGGAAATAAAAAGAAATATTGTCCAAAATATGAGAAAAAATTGAAATAACATTACTTATAAACATCAAAAATAGAATTTGATAAGTCGACTTCAAATATCTTATACTCAAAATCAAAGTTATAAAACACCATCAAAATCAACCCTAAAATAGTTCTCTAGTATTTCTCAAAATAATAAAGTATTTTATAGTCTTAGTAATTTAAAGGCATTTGTCCATAAATGGACTATGATTGGGACTCCCGTGGACCATAAAAATATATACAACAAAGATGAAGAATAAAATGTGGATCTAGGACAAAGCATGAATCACAAGATATGCATAGAGTAAAGAAAGAAGTTATAAGAATTTGGTTATATTTTTCTATTGAAAGGATAATATAACTGGATGAATCCTGAAAAGAAAATAAGGAATGTGATTAATATGGACTTTCTATGATGGAATATCTCTCTATTATTTTCTTCTCATTGTTCCTTTTATGTTATTCTGTGTTGCTCTTGGTTGGTTGGTTTAAGAGTTCCCAACTGATATTCTTCGGTTATTTTTAACAAGTCCCTTTTTAACCATTCTTCGATATAATCCTTGATTGGGGTGACATTAATCTCTTGTCTAATCCTTATATCAAATAAATTACTTTCCATATCCCTTAAATAAAATTATATTTGATGTAATGAAGATTCAATATAACCATTTTTGTTTGAATAACTAACCAACCAATTATCAATTTCATTTTCATTATATTCTTTCATGCCATTAAAATTTTCGGTGGACAAGATTTTGAGTATTTCCACGTGTTCCTCAAATTCATCCCATGTAAGAAATGAATAGTTTAGAATCAAATGATCATATTGTACTTCTTCGGTGTTTCCAACTAAAACAATTTTAGTCAATTTTTTATACAAAGTCTCCCTTTTAGAAATTACTTCATTACATTCTTCCAACAGTTCCTTTAAGTTTTTATTCCTTTATCTTCAACTCTACCATGTTCATGACTTTCAAAGAAAAAGTAGTGAAAAAATCCTTGTAAAACCCTTCTTCATTCTCATAATCATCACAGAGATAAATCTTAGAAACTATGCAATTTTGAACCAAAATTCATAATATTATTACTGATATCCCAGGATTCAAGGACAAGAGACATCCTATTTTCGATGTTTTCCTCAATGAATTTTCTTACTACAAAAAGTAAATTAGGTGTTCCCATACACTTAGAATTGGATTCAGGAATTCGTTGGCATTCATCATGGTTTGGACAGAAGCAAGTGGTCTTGCAAATATTGGAGGTGGAATTAAATCATTTTCCAATTCTTTGACATAATTTTTTATTCTTTCATTTTTTGCTTCCATGTCGTCGATTGATATATCTAAGGCATTTCCAATTACCATATGTATTTTAAAATTTTTGGATGTTGAAACCCCTTTAATATCCATTATTTAATATTTTGCCCTTTTTCCTCTTGAATTTACACTTTCAAGCACTACATTTTTTAGTTCCTTATCAAATGATGAATTGTGGACGGTCAATCACTCCTCTTCCTCAAAAGTGGTTTCTTCGACAATTATCTCCTTTTCTAGTAGAGTTCTTCACTCTACTTCTTGGAATTCAATGTTTTCTATATCAACATCAAGGTCCATGTCTTGCAAAAGGATATAATCCTCAGGTATGCATTTCTCTGTCTCTCCATGGTTTTTATAATTTTTTATCTTTAAAATTGGTAGTTTGTGAGTTGATTCAATATTTGTTTTACCATGATCAGGATCATCGTAGCCCCCTGAATTATTGATTAAATAATTTTGTCTGTCTTGAAAAATGCTTTGGGTATGTTGTTTTGGAGTGTTATCTCTTTGAGTTGAACTTTGAGATTTAGAACCCTTTTCACATGTGACCTTTCCATGTCATTTATATTCCTTGTTTATACTTATAATAGTTTCAAGGTCTTGAATTATTTTTTCATCATAATTATTTTCTTTGTCTCCTCCTCTTCATATATGTATGTGTTAATATATGACACTAAAACCAGTGGAAATTATATGATTCATAAAAAAATAGTGTGGATCAAACCACTTTTAGCTAATATGGCTCAAATTGAACAGTGAATTCATCAATATTTGAGTCATTATTAACCACAATCTCACTAACCTTCAATGATAATTGAATAAACTATTTTTTCTTTCTTTGAGCAAATAAATTCTCTAAATTTGTACTCTCCGCAAACTTCTATTATGATCATTTTATCAGACACATAAAATGTGAGATAAGTGAGTTCCACATGGGAACAATAGATTTTGATAATGTTGTAATCTTCATTGAATTCAACTATTCCCCTCTGATTTAAAAATGATTCCTCTTCTATTGAAAATCTTGAATTACTTTTCCCAAACACAAAGTTTTTAAAAGAATAAATGAAAGAGTTGTAAACTTCATAGAAGTGGTATATTTATATTTGCTTCCATCGATTCAAATACCAATTATAAATTGTTTCTATCATGAGATCAACTTGCTTTGAAATATGGAGCCCTTAAAATTCATGGCTATCAATGATAGCGAAAAATAAATACCTAGACATATAAAAAAAAAAAAAACTTTTTTAAACTTAAACAATTGAGATTTTATTTCTAGGGATATAATATTTGACCAATCAAAAACATTTTTTCCTTGAACATAGTAATACAAGATATACAAAGCCAACCTGGGAATAGAAGTAGTGGATTCCAACCTGGGAATTCTATATAAGAACGAGACAATTTCTTTGTAGGGTTTCTTGAGATGACTAACGTGTATTAAAGATGAGTCCTCTGACATTGTTGAGGGATCCTACAAGAACTATGGAAATGTATATATGCCACCATTTTTATCTTAAACAATTTAATCATCTAATTGAAAGTAGGTGGCCCCAAGGAAATCGATGAGCGCCCATTCATTTTGATAATACTTTGGTCTTTCTCGAAGTTGTTAGTACAACATGTTACTAATTCCTTTGTGTCAAATATTTTTGGAACACATCCTTCTCAAACTATCCCATACCTCCATATGATATTAACATTCCTTTCTTCATTTGGTAATGAAAAATAGTTCCTGTAAACTTTGGACCAATGATTTTGTGAATTTTCTCATGCAAATGTATTCAGTGTGTCGCCGCAGAAATTTTCTCTTATTTTCTCGATCATTTTGTATGATTATGGTAACATGAAAAGGACTTCAATGATTATGGAATAATATTCTCCCTCTTTAAGTTAATATTGGATCTTTTTTTTCGTGGAAGAAGTTGGATGAATCAAATTTGAAATTATGAGGTTAATATCGACGAACTAACTATATTAATAAAAGTCTTCATATATTAACTTCACATGAGCCATGCATTAAATATTTCTTTGACTACCATGAAATTTGAAAAATACTTTAGTGAAGAAAAAGGATGGATATTAGAATTTTCAAAAATCCAATCTCCACTTTCGAGGTTATAATGAGTAATCTTGAAAAAAATTCTAAGTATCAATTATCGCGTAGATGGAGGAATGATCATATTTTAAAAGGAATCATGGAAATTCTTCTTCCACAATAAAACTCAAAAAATAACTAAGTGTAAGAAATAACACAGAGGGAGAATAAATAGGTGGGTAAATAAAATTTTAAGAAATCTTCTCTTTCACAATTCAATAATGATACTAAGTATGGAAATGGGCAGATGGAGAGATACTTAAAAAAAATTAAAAGAGATTTGAGCCCTTTTGATTCTGCCACTCCAAAGGTAATTATGTACTTTGATATTTGTAATTTTTCTAAGTATGGTTCATTGGGATAGAAAAAGAGAAATTATGGGATAATTTTAAAATAAACAAGAGACCGATTATATTGCTGCATTCTTGTCCAGTTACCTGATCGACTGACGGGTGTTGTCTTGTTGTCTAGTCGACTGACCGACTAGGATTGTGTTTTGACAACTCATTTTGGAACACATTTTGCAATGTATGATTTTTATTTTTTTCTTGATCTCTTTCAATGGTGATGATACTTCCTCGGGAGTGTTGTGTAGAATCTTATGATCAACTTTTGTTGTCAACACAAATTCAGGGGGGAAATGCAATGGATTTGCTTTTCTCCAAGATGAGTTTATGGGGGGTTTTGGAACATGCGGTTCCTTTGTAACCTCTCCTTGTTGGATGTATGGGTAAACCAAGTTTTTGGTTCGAAAAGTTACTAAACCCTCGATTTACCATATCCACTTATGGATTCTCAATCCATGTTTTATGGACAGGTGCAACTGACTTTACTAGAGTTGTTGAGTTTGGTACATGAACAAACCTATTTATAGATTATATTAGTGATCAGTCTATCATCATATCATATTGTTATATCATCTCAGGAGATATACTCTTACTCTCATTGAGCGACTTGTGCTTTAGTGCTACTGTCTCTTTCAACACCTCCACTCTCTTCGATCTGTTGTCGTCTGCATTCAATCTATGTTTCAACATGGTAGCACTTTTTTCACACACTTTTAAGTGGAATCATGATTTAATATCTTTACATTGATGGCCCCACATATAAATAAGTATGAAATTTTTTAGTTAACCATAAATGGTATCATTCCTCCTATAAAACTATGACAACATGAGAATGATTGATTCCATAAAGTAGATAAAATACTACTAACAAAATTGGTATATTTTAAACTCCATATAAATAACTATAGCCTTTAATGATTTATTTAATATATTGATATAGTGGATCATGCCATAAAAAATGAAGTTTTGGAAGAAAAATGGACACTTGGTTGAGATCGAACATGGGGGCCTATAGGTAGATAGCTATGTCAATATAGATTCAATTATTCAATTTTTTTTATAGATGATTTTTTGTCCAAATTTCACAAGATATCCAATCTGTTTAATACGTTGATTGGTTTTGTGTCCTTTAATTTTTTTTATCATGAATCTAATTTATAGTTTCTCTAAGAAACTCTTTGTGATATCCATATTAAAAAATAATGTCTACAATTTTAGTTTTATATATGGTAATTAAAAATAAAAATCATCATGTATTGATGGGAAAGAGAATAAGGAAAACTATACAAAAACATTTTATTGATTATGAATGAAATCCTTTCTATACCATGAAGCAAGAAACATAAGAGCTTATTTCTTTGTGTAACAATAAAAAGAAAATAGTACAAGGGAAGCGATAAACATAGGAAATTTAGGTTCGATTTTGGGGTTCAAGAAAGATGTAGAAAAACATTTTAAGGATTTAGAAATAGGTATAGCTTGAAAAATCCAAGAGTGTTATTGTTTTTATTATTGATTATGAGGAGGATGATGAGAATGAAGTTAATGCCACATGGACTATTGAATGGGATTGTTAGGCACGAGGGATTCACCTTGTTGATCAATATCTTATCACATTCATTCATAAATGGGGTTTTAAAATTATGAAAAATGAAGTCAATATATTGTAGGTATTGGACGAGGGGGGGTTGCAAGGTATTAGGAGGTTTATAGGTATTGGGGGGTATAAAAATATGTATCTACTAAAAACAAGGTTTTTTTTATTGGAAATATGTATTGGGAGGGGGGTTTAACAAAAGGATTTTGGGAGATATTTATCAATATCTAGTAAAACTAGGGATTTTATTTTATAACCTATCAATCCAGGTGTTATGTCACGAGTTCACTGAGTTAATACCCCATTTTGTGAGGAGGAGGCATTGTGCAATATAGATAGTTTTGATGTTGTATATACATGGCCAATGGGTTCATATGTTGTGCATAATGTATTCCAATCGTGATGGAAGAGTTGCCCATCACTCCCTATTATGGTTCTAATTAGGTATGGAAGAAGGAGGGCCCTTAAACTAACCCTTGAGGGGAAAACCAACTTTGGGAAACTCAAAACTCAAACCCTCCCCTTGAAGATGTCCTTGGGTTTTGTTGACCAAAATTTGATCATCTATATTTTCCCTCTCTTGGATTCATAAAAGCATTGATATCAAAAGAAGAAATTTTTTGAACTTTTATAAGTTCACTCTACAGCCCTCAATCTTATCTTTTCCATGCATTTTTTGGATTAGAAATCTGTTTCTATATTCCTATGTTACTCTAATCTTGTCCAGAGGTCCAATATCGAAAAATCTTTCTAAGTATATTGTTCTCCTCTCCTCTCCTATATCACAATTCTACCATACTTAGAATTTTCACTCAACTTATCTCTCTCCATACTTTACCTCACTCTTCTCCCATATGCTCCACTAGTCTCCACACTTAGTCGTTTTTTGGGAATCTTCCCTCATTTCCTCATCGGGTTTGTGGGTTGGAGGACTCATAATTTCTCTCACCTCCTCACACTCCTTCACTTTCCAACCCATTGTCTACAGATCACTCTACATCACCCTTAGCTCTCCACTCCCTTATCCCTTATCCTCCCATACTTAGCCATATTTCAATCTATGGCAGAGGTGGACACTCACCACACTCCTTCACCCTTCCCCATCACCTTCCTCACCCTGCTCCCACTATCTACATTTCTCCTCCCTTACTTTTGTCTTCTACATTTCTCCCCTTTCTCCCTAACTACTCATAATCCTAGTTGGGTTTGCAGACACCCGCCATCCCTCACTCTCTTACTCAATTCACTCCCCAACCCTCCAACCCATCCCTATAGCCTACAAACTACCCTTATAACTTTCTCTATCTAAAAATTATCCTCCTTCCCCTCACTCACTCTTCTTCCTGTTCTCTTGTACTTAACCATTGTTCCAAATTTTTCACCATTTAAACCATGAAGAAATAAGAAGATTCAACATGGAATCATGTAATTGTGACACATGACAACTCATGGAGGGAGACACGTGGAATATTCGTATTGGATAATTACACGTGGTAGCATACAAAAAGAGAGACACGTGGTGTGATATTATTGGATGACTCATCATGGTGACTGGGCATGAGGTGGATGACGCGGGATTCCAAAAAATATTATTTTATTCGACAATTTTCCAAGGGTTGAATCCTCCAAGCTCCATAATTTCTTCTCTTCTCATGTTTCTTTCTAAGTGTATCAAAAAACTAGTATTATATATCATGACAAATATAATATCCCATTTCATGTGGGATATAATTTTAAACGAAAAAGTCGAATTTTATGAAGCAAAGCACAAAATTCATCCAAGGGCCCACATTTTCCCATCAATTTTGATCAACGGTGGGAGAGTGTTGATATTGCAGAGGCCATAAATTGAGCTCCATATGTCGGAATCACACAAACTCTATATAGTTGGAAATTTATTTAAACATAGAAGATGGTGGTATAGGTGTCAACTACTAAAAGTTGATACATTGTTTTCAGAAATTAAAATATGAGTCAACTGCATTTTTAATGGGCCTGCGTGACAACTCAACTTCATGAACTCATATCTTGAGATCTGGGTGACGGATTTGGGAAAATTTTGTATCATTGGATATCTTAGAAGATGAAGATAATATCTTAAATGATTTCTATGGTTAAAATGTTTATTGTCATTCACATAAAATTAAAACACATTCATCCTCTTTTAGAGGGAAATTAATTAAATTTTAAAAATAAAATTTTAATTAAAACTTTTATTAAAAAAGGAGAGAGACCATCATAGCAAGTTTATGTTGGTAACATCTTGCTTTCTTTTTCAGTTTTTCATCCAGTTACTCCACTTCTTTGACTAGAAAGGTTTAATCGAAATATGATAACTTCTTCCTATCTTCTTTCCAGGTTTTTCTACTCTGTCATCGCCCACCATCTTCTCTCCATAGATCACTTCTTGTTTGTATTTAATTTTATGGTTTGTGGGATCCCCAATCCCACTCCTTAAGAAAAATGCATTTTAATTTCAAATATTTGTAATAGATTTTAATTATTTTTCAGAAATCCCAAGAGACTAATTTGAGATCAATTTTGACGTTTTTTTATAAATTTAAGTTTTGAGTATAAAATATTTGAGATTGATTTATCAGTTTATTCATTTGAGCTCCACATGTGTCTACTCTATTAACGTTTTCTTATGTGTACGAACAACTTTATTTTATCTTTATATGTGATTAGAAATATTTAGTTTAACTATGATGGATGTAAGGAAATTTTGCTTGTTTTTTCAAATATGTAATGTGTGAGGTTCCTGTTCTTCTCTCAGGAATTCTCTTTAAAATAAAAAAAATTAATTTTCTGAAACTTTTTTATTTTCTTTGAATGTCACGGTGCACTTTCTCAATGTCCTATATCATTTTGGAAATCTAGAATTCAAAGAGGATTACCACCTCTATAAAAATGCAGGAGGATTTGTATCCTCGTGATCTGAAAAGGATCTAGATAAGGCTAAGAACAACTCAGAACTCATAGAGGCAACTAGGGACACTTAGAATGGATTCAACAGATAGAGAAAGGGAAAAAATTCAAAGTTCCCAAAACTTAGTTAAAATGGCATGGTCGCAAAGAGCATGTCGCAAGATTTCTAACGACACAAATGGTTAGTCAAACAGAGCTCGTATGCAAAAGATATAAGAGGTCAAAGTTTAGGTCAAACTTGGTCAAAAGTCAAAGGTCAAGGTGACACGTGTCACCACTGCAAGGGTGACACATGGCACATCCGTATAGAGAGGTGTGGTATAAGGTTACAGGTATACATGGCAGGTTCTTACAGGTACATGTGGTAGGTTATGTGTTCTAGTCTTCAGTTGACACATGGCAGAGGAAAACCAATGAGATTTTGCCATGTGGAAACCCCCCATTGGCCTCTTATAGTACATTTTATTAAAAAATATATCGAAGCCGATAGGATTCAAGCTCCTAAACTCCTAGCCCAAAGGACTTACAACTTTGCGCTAGCCAACATGCCACTATATGGTCCTTGTTTATAATATGACACAAATTTTATTTAAGTTTAATAATGTTTTATATGGGCAGAATAAAAGGGCTAGGACCTCGGCCCAACCTTTGGTTATATGCTAAGCCACGCAAGCACATTTAAAACTCCCACCATATATGGAATATTCCGCCAAACTTAATCGACCACCATTTTAGCAGCATATCTGTCATATTTAACAGAGCGTGCCAAAAAATTGCAACCACATGCTAAAAGGGGAGGCCCTTGGGATTCGACCCTGGGACCTCCGCCTAACCATGCTCTAAATATAGATCCACCTACCAGCACGCCAAGCACCCTCTTTAATGCACAACCACCTACTTTTTATTATAAAAAGGGGCTTTTGGCCAGTGTATGAAGGGGGGAGGTGAGACCAAGGCATGCCTATACGGATTTTGAGACAAGGAACATTTTTCGATATTTTTCACAGTAATTTATTGTAGAGGTAGGGCACAAAGACCAAGGCAGGGGTGTCTCTAGGGCCTGAAAGTGACAGACTCGAATCAAGGCATGGAGATAGACAATTTTATGTAATTCGACACCACGAACATAGTGTTGATGTTAGTTTTTTGATCCAAGAAAAGATTTTGTAGCTTAACTCCATAATGAGGTATACTTATGTATTTTTCCCAATTCTTTTGTAGAGTTAATAAAAATGCCTACCCATTTGAGAGCAGGACCTGGAGACGTAGTCCACCAGGGATGAACTCCCTTATCAAGTTTTTGTGTTTATATTTCATGATTATGTCTCTTTCCTTTTGAGCTTTTCCTTCTTTATAGTGTACTTCAGTTTATTCTCATTTAATACAATTCTTTAATAATTCACTTGACGAAAAGATCCTGGATCACCTCGTGAGGTTGTCGTTTCAGTCCTAATGAATTTAAGTGTTAACATTTTTTGCCACCATACTGGGGATTGATTTATTTTCAAGATATTTTAGGAACCAGAAATCTCCATGGCTTAAAGTTTGGAAAAGAAGATTCAATAAAGTTGCTTCTTATTTTAAGCATGTCTCGCCTTTTTTATAATTTGAAAAAGAAATGAGAAACACCAAAGATTCAGGAAAATGAACTCCCTGGAAACTCCATTCAAAAAATATGAAATGAATGGTTTCATTCATGTCATGATGCTTCTGTATATTCTTTATCAATCCCATCAATGGCTTTACAAGACTCGGAAAGAGGTAGAAATACTAAAAGAAGAGGTGATTTCATAATACCTCTTTAAATCTACCAGAAATAGACTTTCAAAATCCCAATATTCCTATTGAAATTTTTTCTACATTCTTTGGGGATGCTTCAGAAGATGCAAAGCAACACCTTCTTAATTTTAAAGGTATATGTTATGATTTAAACCTCACTAAATACAATGTTACATGTAGATTATTTCTACAAACTCTACAAGGGGATGCTCTTGAATGGTATAGTTAATTAATGCCTAACTCCATTAATAGTTGGAATGTGTTAGAAGATTCATTTGCAGAAAAGTTCATCCCAAAGGTGAATTCATATGGTTTTTCTGATGTTTTAAATGTTGTTGCCTAGCCATCCTATCCAATATGGAAGCAAGATAATGAAGTCACCAATTTAAAGAAGAATCTAATCAAAGAGTGGATAGTCATGTTTCTAAAAAGGAAGATGAAAATTCCAAATTATAATTGAAGAAAATTCCAGTCTCCTATATACTCCATATGCAGATATTTCGAGCAACAAATTTGAAAGTGAAATTGAGGAGCCTCCACCAAATACAAAATAAGTTTTCAACCTTGTAATAGATGATGAAACATCACAACAGAACTTGCAACAAGAATAATTGATGGAAGAAATGAATCTTGAGAAGAATGATGAGCAAGATCACCTTTACAAGAAAGAAGATTTTTTTCAAGAGATTTTTGATGAATCAAGAACCTTGGAAGTGGAAGTAATTAAGGAAAAGGATGAATGCATTCTTATGTTGAAAACTCCTCAAACAATCATAGACAATAGTATTCTTGAGCAGTCCAGAATTGATTTCATTGAATTATGGTTCCAGAGCATTGTTGTCCAAACAATGCAATCAAATCTTCACCATACTTGGTATAATTTTTCTCCAGTACTTACTGAGAGTTCCCTTGACTCATTGTTACAAGTCCCAATATATATATCATAATTTTGGAGTTCATTCCACAAATCAGATTAATTCTTGAATGGCTCCATTGGAAACATGCCTACACCTAAGGTGCCCCTTTCTTTCAAGTAAGTTAGGGTAGGTAGATCATGTATGTACATATTTTGTTTCTTCAATTTAGTTTTTCATAATAAGGTATCCTTTATACTGAAATTTGAAGATAAAAACATGAAAGAAGAAGAATTAAAAGAGTTTATTGATGATGACTCCATGACCCAATTGAGAAGGAAGCAACTGAAATTATGGATTCGCAACAACTCAGAGGGGGTCACTGTCCTACAGTTGGAGCTAGTTATTGACCAAAATTTGGTCATCTATATTTTTCCGTACTTGTATTCATAAAATCCTTGATATAAAAAGAAGACGTTTTTTGAAATTTTATAATTTCACTCTACATCCCTTAGTCGCAGCTTCACCATGCATTTTTCGGATAAAAAATCTGTTTATGTATGCCTAAGTTACTCTAGATCTTGTCTAGAGGTCTTATATTGAAAAATATTTCTAAGTATCATGTTATCCTCTCCTACCCTATATTACAATTCTACCATACTAAGAATTTTCACTCAACATCTCTCTCTCCATACTTTACCTCACTCTTCTCCCATAAGCTCCACTAGTCTCCACACTTAGTCTTTTTTTGGGACTCTTCCCTCATTTCCTCATCGAGTTCGCGGGTTGGAGGAATCATACATTCCCTCACCTCCTCACAATCCTTCACCCACCAACCCACTATCTACATATCACCCTACGTCACCTTTATCTCTCCACTCCCTTATCCCTTATCCTCCCATACTTAGCCATATTTCAATCCATGTCAGAGGCGGAAACTCACCACACTACTTCACCCTTCCCCCTCACCTTCCTCACCCTGCTCCCACTATATATATTTCTCCTCCCTTACTTCCATCATATACATTTATCCCCTTTCTCCCTAACTACTCACGATCCTCGTCGGGTTCACGGACACTTGCCATCCCTCGCTTTCTTACTCACCTCACTCCCCAACCCGCCAACCCATCTCTACATCCTACAAACTACCCTTCTAAATTCCACTAGCTACAAATCATCCCCCTTCCCCTCACTCACTCTTATGCCTTCTCTCTCGTACTTAACCATTTTTCCAAATTTTTCTCCATTTAAACCATGAACCAATAAGAACATTCAACATGGAAGCATGGAATTGTGACACATGGAAACTCATGGAGGGAGGCACATGGAATATTCTTATTGGAGAATTACACGTGGTAGCATACAAAAAGAGAGACACATGGCATGATCTTATTGGATGACTCATCCTGGTTACTGGACATGAGGTGGATGACGATGGGTTCCAAAAAAATATTATTTTATTCGACAATTTTCCAAGGGCCGAATCCTCCAAGCTCCATAATTTATTCTCTTCTCGTGTTTCTTGCTAATTGTATCAAACACTTAGTATTATATATCATGAAGAATATAATATCCCAATGCATGTGGGATAGAATTTTAAACCAAAAAGTCAAATTTTATGAAGGGAAGCACGAAATTCATCAAAGGGCCCACATTTGCCAATCAATTTTGATCAACAGTGGTTGAGCGTTGATCTTACGGAGGACATAACTTGAGCTCTAGATGTCGGAATCATGCAAACATTATACCGTTGGAAAGGTATTTAGACGCAAATGATGGTGGTATAGGTTTCCATGTCTTTCTACTATGTCATCGCCCACCATATTCTCCCCATAGCTCACTTCTTGTTTATATTTACTTTTATGGTCTGTGGGAGCCCCAATCCCAATCCTCAAGAAAAATGAATTTTAATTTCAAATCTTTTTAACAGGCTTTAATATTTTTTCACAAATCCCAAGAGAACTAATTCGAGATTAGTTTCGACAGTGTTTTATAACTCTGAGTTTTGAGTATAAAATATTTAATATTGATCTATCATTTTCTTTATTTGAGCTCCACATGTGTCTACTCTTTTAAAGTTATATTATGCGTATGAACCACTTTCTTTTATTTTTATATGCGATCAGAAATATTTAGTTTAACAATGATGGATGTGAGGAAATTTTTCTTATATTTTCAAATATGTGATGTGTGAGGTTCCTAGTCATCTCTTAAGAATTCTCTTTAAAATAAAACATTTTGTTTTCTACAACTTTTATATTTTCTTTGATTGCCGTGGTGGATTTTCTCAAAGTCCTATATCATTTTGGAAATCTAGAATTAAAAAAGTATCATAAAATAGAGAGTATTAACACCTCTATAAAAACACAGGAGGATTTGTATCCTCGTGAGGTTGTCATTTTGGTCCTAACAAATTGAAGTGTCAACAAGTGTGTCTTTCCCATGTTTTGTTCAATGCTACTTCTTTATGAAAGCGATTTTGTGCTATTTTGCATCACTTTGATATCATGGACACTAAATGTCACCACTCCATAAATGTATTGAATATTATGGATCCTCAAATATCTAAGAAGCACCTGATCAAAACTAATCGAATAAACCCTTCATTGAAACTCAAAATTTTGAATAAAACTATATTGTTTAGGAATAGGATAGTTACATTTAATTGTTGATCTAAAGTCCTTGAACTCGTTATCTTCAAAGGGTTAGTATTGATTCCAAAAACCTATTGACCTTCAAGTTTGATTTTTAATCCAAACTCATGTTTTCTTTCGACATCAAAGATGACACCTTCAATGCTCGATGACAAAAGAAGTAAATTAGCAAGGAAAATGTTGTATTTCTCCACCTTAACCACATAGTTCTCTAACTTGTAGGTTCTCCCATACCTCGCACCTAAAGACACCATCTCCTTTATGAAAACTCACTTTTCATACATTGACCTTCATGTCCTAAATAAAACTCCTTTGGTCTTCCACGACCTCCTCATTCATACTTTTCCTGATGAAAAAATATACGATTGAAATTATGGTGGTAGACTTAAATGAAAACAATATTTTCATAGACAACACAATTGTTAGGAAAATATAAAGGTATGTAACCTTGAGAAGTTGCTAATATTGGGGAAAAATCATGATAATATTTTACTTGGTTGTAAAGACATAATTAAAAGGATACTTCAAAGGATGTTTCCATGTATATGACACTTATTTTGCATAACTACACTAGATAAACCTAGGCCTTCCATAGAGTGCAACTCCTGTCACTCTAAAAAAAACTTGACGTTAAAAAACGGAATGAATATAACTTGCAACTCATTCATATCTAACTATATGCGTACTAATTCATATAATAATTCATGCCATCATTACATGATGCATACGATTTTCTCCATAACACAATTGATTGCATACTTTAAAAATTGTGTACGCGTTGTTGTCATTGTGGTGATTTATTATAATAAACATACTAATATTTGAAAGAGATTGAACATAGGATATCCTCCCACAAGTAGACATTCTTTTGGTGTCTTAAAAACTCAATCGCTTGCATTTGAGGGTCAAATAATCATTGGTTTTCCAATAGTGCATTATACTGATGGTTTTCCAATAGTCCATTATATTGATGGGAGAAAAAGCACTTATCACCTAGCATCAATTAAAGATATTGATTTTATTTTACATTCAATATAATTTGAAGCAAAACCATGAAAATAAATGATTGTTATAGAAAGATGATAGGTTTATGTAATGAGGGTTTTATGTGTGCTTAGGGGAATTTCTATATACTCGAAGGTAAGTGGGAGACTAAATATGTATACAAATTACATCTAATGTGGTTCTACTTGCTAAGTATCAATAGAGGTGTATAAGGATGTCCAACCAAGGGACTTCACTTGTATTTCCTACATGTATGCTTTTGATTTGCAGTTTTACCTATTGAATGATACACCATTGTGTTTAAAGACTATGTTGGAACACGTCTCTAACCTAAAAACAAGTCTCTTAAATTTGGTTGCATATCGACTTAGGAGAGAACTTTGATACCACTTGTAGTGTACTTAATCAATAGAAACCATAAATTATGAACAATACTAAAAGAAATATAAATAATGGAAATTAAAATAAGAGAAATAAAAGTATTGAACCTATATAATGCAAACTCTTACATTGATCATCTAGAAAGAGAGCAATGTTCACTGACCTTTTTAAGGGGGAAACCTACAAATGAGTAGAACTAAAATACAATAAAAATGCTTTAAAAAACACTACATAACCTTGTACCTCTATAAATAGTTTCTTACTAACAAAACCACTGCTTGTGGTCTTATTATTAATAAGTACCAACCACAAAATGTGATTTATTTAATAAAAACAATCCTTTTACATTGAGTAACTACACAACAACAACAACTACTTAATAAAATTTATTAAAAAAAATGACCATACATTAATTGACTAATTCCTAATTACCTTAAAATAGAAACTTAACAAAGAACATAAAATTTCAAATATATATCCATAAATGATACTAAAGATTTTCATTTTCTCATTAATCTTAACAACCAATTGAAAATAACAATGAAAACCATCATTATAAATAAATATATGAATCACACTTTTCTTTTAAGCTCAAAATTGTAAAAGAAAGTGTTCTTTTCCATTTATATTCAATGACATAAAAATCCGCGACAAAGAAATGGACATACAATTCAGAAGAACGCAAACTTATATATATATATATAGTAAAGACATACA